>ML818765.1:60046-95621 GCA_009831015.1 Picea engelmannii
TAGCTTCCAACACTTATATTTGGTGTATTACAATGGTTTCAATGGTTGTTTTCTTGTTTACCTTTCCTTTCCACTTCTCATTCCCTAGTGGTCTTTCTATTTGGAAGCACTTGGTTGTCCTTTCTTATTACCTTTATTCTCTAAGTACTCTAGCTTCAAATAGGCCTCATCAACTATCCTAGGTTTAAAGAGAATCACTTACTTTTGTAAATGACTTTGTATACCCCCCAAATACTTGAGGAGTATGTCTAGGTTCTTAGGAGATATACCCAACATAATCACCATTTGTTTGAACTCAATGGTGTACACTTACACACTTTTCCCTTTCCTATACTTGAAGTGATTCAAACTAATCCAATGTTCCTCTACACACCCAATAAGGTAGAACTAGGACTTGAAGAGGGTTTTAAACACCTTACACTTAGTTACCAAGGGACCACCCTCTGGCCTAAGTATCTTTGTGTGTATTTCCCACCATTTTAGTGCATGGCCCTCCAATTTCAGCTGGGAAAATAAAATCTTTTTCTATTCTCCTATATTATGGACACTAAGATAAACTTCTAATTGTTGCATCTAACAACATTAATTTCACCTTGGTAGGGTTTGATGTTCACTTTTGCTTCCATTTTAAACAAATATTGTGAAGAAGTGTTGACACTGGAAATTGGTTGCTCTTTCTATGTCTCTTTTTTCATCTCCTTTTTTGGATCTTATTATCTCTCGATTTCTCATCCGATCCAACTTCTAAGTTAGAGAAGCCAACCTTCCCGAAATGTCTAAACTTGTTCTCTAGAGATTCCATGAGGAGGTCCAGTTTGTGAGAGATATCAGTGACTTGTTATTCCATCTTCGAAAATCCCTCCTCTGCCTCATCTCGAGGGTTGTTACGACTAGACTCATCCACCATGGCTAGGGTTTTGATACTTCCTTCTTAATTCAATCCCTGGATCCTACAACTTCCCATAAATCTCCAAATAAAATTGATTTGAAAGCAATATGATTTTTAAACTACTATGGATATTGCACTAGAATAGTTCATCACCACAGATCTTACAATATTCTAAAATATTTTATCATGCAATTTATTACCTTAGATATTAGATTTAATATTACTAGTGTAGTGCTCAAAACTATGGAAATAATTAAAACTGAAATGAAAGAAATAAGCAAATGAACATACCATCCACACAAATGAACACAAGATGTGACCTAGTAAATTTGATACAAGAGAAAACCTAACTAGAAGGTGGTGCCTATGCCCTACTCTATTTTTCTCCGTTATGGAATGCAAGTACAAAAAAAGGGGAACTTACTATGGATTTTCCATGCACCTCTTCTATTTTGATTCAATATCTCACTCCTATATGCTCTTCTCAACTATGGAACAATAACAACACCAAAACAATGTAACCCCTTCCTTTCCTAGCGACCCAATATTTAACATAGCCTAATAGTCGTCTAGGGTTAGGGTTATGGTTTTTAATGCCTCAACCCTCAATTAATTTTAGGCTTTTAGACCCTTTATAATTTTATTGAGATTCCACACGTGAATATCCCCACATGTGTGAGTCATGGGGGTTGATATGGCATACACTTTGTACCATGGTGCTCAACAAGGTAGGTCAACTTGTGGGAGGCACAAATTTTGTAGATGAACTCAAATCGAGGTGTTTTTCATGCCATTGGAAATATTTCAATGTGTAGAAAAACATCGAGGGATTAGGAAATAAGCTCGCAAAGTTTTTACTCAAAAAAGTGCCATTTGATGCCTTAAACCCTCTTTAGAAGGTTCTAGACCCCAAACCAACAAACTTGACCCTCTATGCCAATTCCTCTATTTTTTCTACCCAAAAAGTACCAAGATAGATGGAAAATTATATAATGATCCATTCTAAATCAAGTAAAATATTAATAATTTGAAATGAAAGATCGATTAAGAATAAATTTTTGCATTTCCTAATTTTCGAAATCCTTTCAAAGTGGAGATAGATTCAAGTGGATATAATATGTGAGCAGTTTTGATGCAAGCAGGTAAGTCGGTATGCTATCATTCTGAAATTTTTAATGGTGGAGTTTTAGACTACCCTACATATGACATGTAACTTTATTCTCTAGTTCAATATATTAAGAAGTGGAATCACTATCTAGTGGGAAACAAGACCATCATCTACATTAATCATCAACCACTGTAGTGTTTGCAAGTCTAGAGTAAAATTCAACAAATCAGACACTACAAGTGGATGGGGTTTTTGCAGTAATTTCATCTAATAATCAAATGTAAGAATTAAATCACTAATAAGTTGGTGTCCACCCTTTCAAGGCCACCCATTTCCAAGATCATATCTTTGGGAACTCTCATGCACATGGATAATTTCACATATGATGCATACAAAGTGGCATACATAGAATATGAGGAATTGAAAGAGGTGTTTCAAATATTGCAAGGCCAACTTCTCAAGTTACCCCTAGAAGTGAGGGGGTATCATATAGCTACAACATCAAGACATGTGTACACTGTAGAGTACATGAAAACCTCAACAATCTCTAGAAATCAAAGACCTACACTTTTCATCAAAACCTAACAATCATGGTAGATTCTAGCATAAGACCATTAGTAAAAATGAGCAGGGGGATACGGTCTGCCTGATGGATGAAAGGTAAAAATAAAAAACAACAAGATCATATAAAATCATCTTATGTGTGTGTGTGTGTGATACTAAATTAAAATTGAAACTAATTGTAAATGCATATGATCAAGTAAAAATTGATTGCAAGTGAGTAAATAAAACATAATCAAGATGCATAAAGGAAACATACAACTATCCTACCTAACGACACAAGAGAACATAAGTGCTAGGTATAATCATACAACCAATGAAGCCATACTAGCAACTCATCGAGGTCAAAATTTCTACCCGTGTCCTTAGTTATGAACCAAAACAAGGATATATCAAGCATAGAATGGTCATGCGTTGGTACAGATACTACATCATGACTAAACATAGAATCCAACTCATGGCAGTGGGAAAGAGAAACAAAATTGTGCCAATATTGGCATGTGGATCCACAATCTTTCTCTATCCATCTTCGGATGGGGATGCAATATGACACTAGATAACACATACTTGCTCCAAGCAAGGCCTTCATGATGCAACCCTTGCATTCATAAGGCTAATTCACAAACTTAAAGAGATGGCCACTTTGGATTTCATGTATAATTTCAATCCACAAGGCTTGATATGGAATCATAATAAACTTGAAAAATACTTCATAGTTTCCTAAAAAATCCTTGGATGAAAAATGGGATGTTATTCCAAATCTTAAAAAAAAAATTTGCCCCCAACTTAGGGCCTATTGCCTTACTAATTATGGTTGGAAATCCTTACAACAACCATAAGTTGAAAAAACTTTTTCCCCATAGATATTTTAGCATCAAAAACATAATTTCTCTTTGTATCTCCAATGACATATTGAGGACAAGATGAAGAAAAATATGGTTGGAAATTTCTCCTATGAAATTATTGCTTCCTTGGGTGAATCATATCCCCATAACATTGCTCTAATGCTGATTTGACACATGAATGTTCACCAAAATTTGAGAATAGGGGTGGTTTTTTTCTTCATAAAATAGCTCTAAGTGCACAAACGAATATGTATATACCCCATAGAATATGGACTGAAATTTCCATGGAAAGGTTGTAATAAATCAACCCTGGGTGTTTGCAAAAAAAAATTGTGAACATATCCTCTTCATGATGCCAAAAATATGCATCATTAGTGTATACATATGGTTTAAATTGATCGTGAAAATTCTGTGAAAAATATGGCTTTTCCAAAAGCAAAAATTATGCTCTCCTAATTATAGAATCATCATCGATATCATAAATGGGATTCCCATCAAATTGAAAACAACTCATATCTCATTTATACCTCCCAATATGATGAAGGTCATCAATATTTCTAGTCTTATGATCATCATGTTCTTCATCACATGAGAAATTTACCAAATCCAATGGTTTCTCTAAAGACTCTTCACTTTCCAAATCATCAAAGGATGCATCATAGAAGCTAAAAACTTGGAAAGGAGTACAACTTATCACACCCTTTTCTTCTTGTGAATGAGAGATGAAAGAGGATGCCCACATTTTCATTAAATTGAGGAGCAAATACATTCTCAAACTCGTCATTACTTGATGGGTTTTCTTCAAATTCAATCTTCTCAAAACCATAACAATAGAGATCATCAAATTCAAAATTTTGAGAAGATATAAGGCTTACCAATCTCTCATATTTATAAAGAGTGCTCTCTCCAATATGGTGTTGACTCAAAAAAATTCCACCTATAAAAAGCTCGCAAAATATTGTGAAGCCTATGATTATAAATACTATATAACTAATAGGTGGGGTCCCCAAGGGTTAAATGCAAAGAATTGGTCTCCAAAGATTTTCCTTAGCATGATATATTTCAATTTTGTCCTCTTCAATTATTGGTTCGTGGTTCTTTTGGTCATGCATATGGTTGATATTGAAATTATTTACTTGAATGGATACAGACAAAATATAACACCATGGAAGTTTTGATGGTTTCCAGAAGAATTTGTGTTCAAAATATTCAAAGGTAATGAAAAATTATCAACGCATATATAAAAGCATTGAGTCATACAAGCATTACACACCACGATTGCTCTGTCTACAATATTATGCAAAACATGTCGATTTCAAGTTATATGTTATGATGGTTTTTAAGGTTTTGGTTGTGTTATGAGTTCTAACACTCATAAAACTTGATATATGAGCATCATAAAGAGAATCACTTGTATCCTAGTCTTTGGTTGCATGGTGAAAAGTGTTGGTTCTATGATTAGAGCACTCTATTTGAGAGTCACACTTAGAATAGAGTTTGGTTTATGGGTTTGATATACTTTATAACTCATATGTGAGTCGCATTGGTTTTTATGGAGTTAAATTTTTGGGTTATGATGTTGACATAAGTGAAGAACTCACATACATTAAAGAACCCGATACATAATCTATGCAGTTGTTATATGGTTCATAGATAACATTTGGAACTCGCACATAACATATAGTGGTCATGGTTTAGTACATTTCACATATGATAAAGTATCAATCGCATCAAATCATATTGCATGTGGTATATAGTTTATGTTATGGTTTAATGAGAAACAACCCTGATTCTTATTTGATTTGATTTGATGGAAAGCTCACTTGCTATAAGGTTTTAGATTGTTGAATTGGCATGTTTTGCATTGTTTTTTTGGGCTAGCTATGTTGTTGAGTTGGCCATGCATTGAAGGCAACATGACGTGGGCATTTACTCCATAGTCCTGCACACTATCACTCTAATTTATCCTTGGTTTTGGGTCATTTTTTTTGTTGTTCTTGAAGAAAAGAGATCTAAGATCTATTGTATGAGGTTTTTGGTTCCAAAACTGACTCAACCACTGGTATAAAGGTGTGTGTGAAAATGTATGGAATATTATTTTTTCTTACATCTTTTACAACAATTTTTTAATGGTTGATTTTGTCTTTGTTTGACATTACTGTGTGCATGAATGTCTTCTCCTTCTCTTCTTTGTAGTTTCTTGAAAGAGAAAATGAAGAATATGTTTTCTTATAGAATATTAGCAACAATTTTGTTTTCCTCCTCCATGCTCACACTTTCCATAACATTTTTAAATGAAAGGAAGAAATTTTGGACAACCCCTGTTTGCATGCACTTGAAGCTTGAAATTGAGTTATCTTTATCTTTTTAATTGCTCTGGTCACTCTAAGAATTATTCATTCCCTCTTCTTGATTCTAGTCATGGTTTTTTATATCAGCTGGTTTACGTTTGAACCTATCATTAAATGCATTCATATGTTGGATAGGGGTTATACACAAATGGCATTTCTATGCTAGTGGCATCCACAGTTTCTATATGGATGGATGCTATCAATTTGCATATGATGATGAAAGGCATAAGGATCATTATATAGACCCATTATCCTTCATTTACTACACTTTTCATAAATCTATTCCTTCAAGTCTCATTCATTTTAATTTGTGTTCTCATTTTACCCTATATATGTAATTAAGATGAAATATATGCACCATAAATGGCATAGTTTGGATGAATAACCAACACTTCCAGAGGCAATATTTTTGTTACAACATGTGTGGATGAGATTAATGTTTTAAAGACACTTTGGCTAATGATTGGTTTTGATTTGGTTGAGTTGGAGGAAATAAATAAACTTTTTGATTGATGACTTTGTGAAGTTGATTAAAGGAAGTCATATGTTTATTATATAGATCTAATTTCCCTCATTAGTATAACTTCACACAAGTTATTTCCCAAAGTCCATCTCATTAATTTTTCGTTTTTTTTTCATTTCAGTCTAGTGTATATAATTTAATAATATGCATAAGAGAAAGATATAGTCTATGTAATCAATATGATTAAAAGGGAAGAATTAAATTATGTGAAACGATTTGGGAACCTTTTGCGGTTGATAAACACTTGCAGACAAATTTTGAAGTCAAAAGTAGAGAATTTTCTATATGGAAATGTAATCAACATGTGTGGATTTCAAGCTTTGGTGTTGTTGAGTAGATGTTTTCAGAGTTGTATTTTTTTCCTTGTTTCATCATCCTTTTTCACTTCCCATTTGTGTTGCATGGTTGTGTTATGTCACAACCAGTTTAATCATGATGAAAAATTGTATTAGATGTCTTATCTTACTGTTATTTTATACTATTCTATTTGGATTTTCATGGTTATAGATGATATTCGTTAGCAGGGTAAGTAGAAAAGGAGGCAACATAGGAATAAGAGGCAAAGGGCATAATACCTTTTGGTAGTCCAGGGGGCATAAAAAGATAAGGTTCTCTATTCACTTTGATGTCGACTCAGATGATTTCCAACAATTGATCCAAATTGGGCATTTGAAACATGGTGGTCAACATGCCTTGCCACAACCCCAAGTTACCACTAATGTTATCTTGCAACCTCACCTTGGTGTTGTTAATCTCCCTGAATTATTTGTGCAGCCTCGTAATTATGGATGTGGTAATTTACCTGCTAATCCTTCTTCCGGTGTCAATCAATGGCTTATTGATCCCCCTCCTCCACCAGTTCATAATATTGTTGCTAGTGCATCTTTTCCTTTACCTCTGGTTCACCCAATACTGCCAGTTCACACTGTCGTTACACATAAGTATTTTCCTCCCCCTCCTCCTCCTCCTCCAAAAGATCATAAAACTATACCACATGGCTCTCATATTGAAAAAGGCAAGCAACCTGTTACTTTTACCAGCATGGTCAAATACTCTTCCTCTGCTCATTCAAAGATAAAATTAGCAGGTAGTGGGAAGATAAGTTTATATGGCATGCATCCAGAGGTAGCCTATTTGGAAGAGAAGAATTCTCAATATGAGGACATTATATGAGAAAGAGAAGAGTTTTTCAGAAAGAAATTCCCTAGGCTATTTTGATTATGATTTTTATGATATTTGAATATGACACTATTTTGACAAATGGAAAAACCATGATATTTATTTTTGAAAATTTAAAATAACATGTTATTTTTTATGGGAGATACAAGTGTTTTATGGCATGGTATTTTGGAATGCATATTTATGGTATGTTATATGATGTTTATTTTTATATTTGATGATCACATTATGGAGCGACAAGAAAAATCTAAATTGATTATTAAATAAAGGGTGCATTATAGAGGGGGGCACCTGTTTAGTTATTATTTATGTAACAACCTTAACTACTAAAGAACTATAACCATCCCAAACCGGTGAATTTTTTTTTTTCACATTGAATCATACTTACACTAGCCAAATTATAGATCATTAAACATCTAAATCATTAATACATCAATCCACAATTTAATTAATTTCATTAATAACTAAATAGTGGTATATCTAATCTAGAGGTTCTATCGTGTAATGGTAAAATCAGCTTATCTAAATCATAAGAGGTTGTGTCTCTTGCACATTAATCAAATTTGACGATGCACCACTAGTAAACTAATTGCAAAGATCATTCATGTATCTCACTAAAAGGAGAATCATTAATACCCAATTATTAATTATGTGTAATCATAATCATTAATGTCAATACATTAATTAAGCACAAATCATCGTTTATATACTTCATTAATTCAATCTTTACTATAATATTAATAGATATATAATTATTATAGTGATTCTAAGTATCAAGTCAAATTTTATTTAACCATGAATATCAACAATTACATAATATCGTAAAGTTTCCCTTTTTATTGTTTTGATATTATAGATGTATGTATATTAGGTGATTATATTATAATTGTTCCAATATATATAAAATATATGGAAAGGTAAATATGTATACACAAAAGGGTTTAGCCATGTAAATTTATAAATTGTGATTTACATCGTCGTGAAGATCGCAACGAAAGGGTAAATAATCAAAACAAACTTGAGCAAGAGAAACCTTAGAATTTTGGTTAAGCAACAACGTAAACAAGTAACCTTTGAAAATGTGAAAGCATAGCATTGTTATTAAGCGATATCCTTACGTTAATTCCTCAAAAGGGTGAAACCTCTAGATCAAGACATATAATTCTCTACTTCGAACACTAAAAGGGACATTTTTTCTTTTATAACCCATATGAAACTGAAACTTATTATTCATTTACCCCGAGAAGTGCTACAGTCCAAGTTTGGAATCTCGATCAGAAAAATGACATCAACATAGAACCCCTTTTGTTTTTATATCATTTAACTAATGAATATATATCTATACAGATCGTATAGAGAAGGAAAAAAGTTAGCACCCAAGGAAATACGCCTCTATACTGGTCGAATATACATAACTTCTAGATGATATATAAAATATTAATTTAATTTCAACACTAGATACGCACAGAATCATTCCTAGAATAAGTACAATCAATAATTGAAACTCAAATTTTACAACAATAATTATACATAAAAGTACAATTGAAAACATTAAATACTGTAACCCTCAAAATGTGGTTTCAATCCGGAAAGCTTGTGCAATGTCTTCTCTTTCTCTTTCAAATCCCAAGATTTCACCGATACCTCCCAGCCAATGCTAGGGGTACTCTTCCCTAATCCACAAAGGGGACACACACAAAAAACCAAAACTCAATATTACAAAATTTCCCTTGCAAGGCAAGGCTTCCACCTCTTGCACAAGTTTGAACCCAACTCTCACAAGTAAACTCAATCAATAAAAATTATAGCAGCATACCATTCATCCAACAAAAGGGTCCCTTCTATCTTCCTCACCATTTCTTTTATAGGAAAAATTGTATTGACACATGTCCTCCCATGCACAATTAGACAATTTTAAATAATTGAAATAAGGATTATTCACCCTCAACACATGTCACACTCTCCCGAAGTTGCACATGTTGAATTATTTGTTTTTATATTAATTAATTAGACATTTTCCCTCACATTCCCCAATTTGTTCCTATTTTTGCTCTAGATTTCCCTTAGTTCTCCAATCTCTCATTTATTGTGTCCCCTAACTAAAATTCAACTTGAGTTTGATTAGGAGTCTTCCTTTAGTTAGGATTTAGTGGTTGATTGGCTTGGGATACTAACTCTATGTTGACCACCTATTCTCTCGTGAATTTATTTTCTTTTATTCAAAAATTCATTTTTGTTATTTTCATGCACACATGTGCACATACCCAATTTTTATTCTTATTTCTTCTTTTACTCAATTTATTGTCTAACTCTTTGTTGGCACAGGGGCAGACCCAGGGTTCAATGCTCAAGAGCACACCAACAAAACCCTAACTACCGGCCCTTTTGGCAACACCTGCGAAGCAGATGAAGTCTCACCCGAGGTAGAGGCAGGGGTGGTTGCAAGACTCAGGTGTCTACAACCTTAGTTGGGACACCGATCTGTGATTACCTTTCTTACAGCGCACTTAGCATTAGTTATTCCTTAACATTCAATCGTTAATACACTTCGCAGAAAGCACAGAGCATCACAGTGAATACTAAGGGCGATTCAGTACTTATCTATAGAAATATATGTTAGATTCAACTGATCAAGCACTAAGCATCTCATATATCAGATCTAATGTTCATTCATTCATCAACAACACAGAGCATAACTAGATCTACTTAATCACATCAAGCACTTAGCCAAGAAACAGATAAATACATAAGAGCGAAGCACAAACCATTATACACATAGTTACCATGGTTCACCCCCACCTTGGGGCTACATCCACAAAGTCTTCTTTATATTATCTTGGTCAAGCAGTTACAACACAGAGCTTCAATGACCCCTACTTTGCACAGGACATAAGATCTGCGCAACTTGCTAGATCCTTCTTCCTTGCTCCTCAACATCCAACTATAACAATCTTCACTTAGCTCTCCGATTTCATGCACGGAGCTCTATAAGATACATTCGATCACACAAATCCAAATACTAGCACTAAGATTTCATTCATACACCACGCAGATGTATTACATTACTATATCCTCCATCTTACTATCTATATTTCCTATTTATAGATTACAAAATGGGCCTAAATGTGGGTAAACCCATGGGCCGACATCCCTTTCTCGTTACATCAACCCAAAACCCTAAAATGGATCCCAAAATAGGTCTTGCTTCCTTATTTTCTACTTCGTGTTGCACTCCTTCTTTGGCAAGTTGTCGCAGTCCCAAAATTCGTCAAATATGACCAAGTACTCTTCAAAACTTGATCAAGGGCCAACAGGCCCCCAACACTCACCTGTGACTCATCCTGAGTCACTCATGTCTGGCCAATTCTGCTTCAAGTACCTCGAGTTTGGCTCGAACTGCTTCGACCTGTTGCTTTGTGATTTCCTCCTGCTCGATGAACTCCTGGATGAGTGCGTTATTGATTGGTCCTTCTAGGCCCTGCTTTGCTATAATCACAATCTGTTGTAGCTCTGTCCCTTGGTTCTTAATCTCTAAGAACAATTGACATGCCTTATCCTGCAAAGGTTGAAGTTGCGTTACTTCCATGACCTTGCTCTGGATCATGTGGATCTGTTGTTGTGCGACGCGTTGCTCATGGGATCGATTCATTTTCTCTATGGTTGGTAGGGCCTTCAACTGCATCTGAAGTCTATCTGCCTACTGCTTCGCCTCCTGGAGCTGCGACTCCAGTTTATGTAATTCCAGGTTCTCGATCAGGCTCTCATGTATCTGCGCACTTCTGGTACTTAACTATTTGCATTCTTCAGTGACTTCTTTGATCCTTTCTACTGTACCGCTGACAGTTATTTCTCGTTGGTCGCACTCTTCTTGCGGGGTGCTTGGGATGATTTGAAGCTCTAAGTCGACGACTCTTTGTTGTAGTTGCTGAATAACTTTAGCAAGCTTCATTACCTGACGATCTAAGGGTTCTTCAACCTTTTGTTCTAAGCCAATCACAGAGCGAAATGCTCTGTTGACAGCTTCTTCGATCCCGATTTGCTTCGCAAGAAGTTGCTCCTTCTCCTTTTGGATCTTTGCGCGTTCTTTAGCAAACTTCTCTTGGATGGCCTCCTTCTCTTGCTGTGTAGCTTGGCGTTGCTCTATGATTTCCTTGTGTGTGTTCTTTAGGGCCTTGGTGGCCTGAACTGTTACTTCTTCTGCTTTCCGAAGGCGTACTTTGACTAGGTCGGCAATCCTGTGAAGTTGAATTGACTTGTCTCTTGCTTCGGGTGTTCCTTCTAGCATAGGCGTAGTGGAGACTGCGCGGTTAGACTTGAGGGATCGTTGTACTCCTTGGAGCTTGAATTCGATTCTGTCATACATCGTCTGTTGCTTGGCTTCCTGCTTTTCTGTTATTTCTTCTATGGCTTCATTCAAAGTTGTAAGGAGAAAGCTGAAGTCATCGGGGTTGAGCGTGGTCTTCATCTTGCTCACGGTCGCTTTGGCTTTCTTCTTAGAGGAAGACTTTGAAGGTGACCCTTTTCTCTTCTTTGGAGCTTCGACTTCATCTCCTAGTTGTTGCTCGACTTCCTCTAAGTCTTCGTTGTTACCTTCTTGATCGGGTGTGAATGAAGTTGTCTTCACAGAGTAGCTATCTACATCCTGAACCTCTTCAGGCTTCTTTGTTTCCTTTGTCTTCATTGTCTTCTTTATCTTACTGGGCCCAGGTGTGTCCTGTGCAACTTCTGGGCTGTCAATATCTGAAATGTCTGCTAGATTTGCTGGAACAAGGAGGTCCACCGACCATTCCATGGTGATTTCTTCTAGGTCTTCTTTAGTCATCTTATAATAGGATTGGAGTTGTTCCTAGTGTTTATTAGAGCATGGAGTTAGGTAGACAAAGTGGCGGTCCGCGCTGAAATTTATTAAGGGTCTGAATCTGTGGAGTGTGTTCGGAGTAATGCGAGGTGTGTCTTGTATCGCGGTCTTCAACTGGATGTAGTATCTATGAAAGAGGGTATTTGACTTCCATTGCCTGTTCATATCTGTCGTGTACCATAATGTACTGAACTTCGCAACCAATGGTTCAAACGGTAGGGTTTCAGGAAAAACGACATCCTCTGGCATCTCCCATGCTATGAAGGAGATCAGGATGAGAAGTCAGCTGAAGTGGAACTCATATCCTTGGTCTTGCGCTTCTCTACAATCCAATTCTAGTTGATCCACTAAGTACTTCGACCAGTTCATTTGGACTCCTTCTACACATTTTCCTGCGAGATCAACTACAAACCTAGATACTTGCGTTGGTCTGTTCTTGCAGACTAACTTTCCTGCGATTATCTGACAGGCTAGGCACACTGCGCCACTGTCAATAGAGGTTACCTTGTAACCTCGTGCACCTTTTTTAACATTTCCATAGGCCTCTTTAATCTTCTGTGAAAGAGCGCGATCCACAGTCTTTTTAGGGTAATAGTCTTGCAGGTCAGGGCCCTACATGCTCATCCTAGTGATCTGATTGATCAGCGTCGGATCAATTGTTACACGTCGGTTCAACCAGAGATATCCTCCATGGTAGCTCGCCAGTAGCAATTTTACGCAAGCGTTCACCTCCTGGTGCCTACCAAAGTGTGGAATCTTCATTACATTAAGTAAGGTGGACTGCGCGAGGTTCATCGTCCATTGCTGAGGGACGATCTTGGAATTCTTCCCCTTTGTCATCGTCAGATACTTGTGCGGGGAAATCATACTGTAGGCTTTCTGGTCACCAAGGTTGAAGTCACAAAAATTCAATGCTGCGAGCATGGTTTGCTCAGTGCGAACTGCGCGCACTCCCTTCGATAGGTATGTAATGATCATAGGATAGTCGTAATCTCGGGGCACACTGTCACGGTTGATTTCACCTTTTAGAGGAGGTATGAAAGAGGGAAAGATGCTCGAGATCAGTTTGGTGTTCGTGATGTCATCTCTATGTTTAGTACATTTCTCGGCGGTCTGTCGGGATGGTCCAACTCGAGCAGTGGATGGAGAAGCTGCTACTCCTCTTGACGACGAGGCTTGGACTCCAGTGGACATTCCTCTTTCTGACATAACTCTTTCGGTTCTTAAGCTAGCGAGTACTTCTCTCACCGATTCTTCTACTGCACTAAGCTCATCGGACATGTAATCTCAGGATCACTTTCTTAGGTTGTCAATGGGATGAAGGTACTGTAATCGAGTAGAGAGCAAGGCGCGGTAGTCACTATTCCACAATGCGGGTATTCTGTGAGCTCAAGTTCTCAATTGGCAAAAGTGTCTTTCGGGCATGGCGCGACGGAATAAGTAAAGCTATAACAGATTGATGTCAATAGATAGGAGGGTCCATTAACTCTTGATCTGTCCGTTATGGTGTAGTCTAACGGTTAGGTAATAGGTCATAACTTTCTTTCGAGCCGTTCGGGCCATCAGCGGAACAAGTATATCATCTTTTAACGACCATATTACTTTGACATGGAAAAGTGCCATATGTCGATGTTCTGCTATCCAGATGAAGATCAAATTCTACATGTTTTCCTTCTGCGGGGTTTCTTCTGGAACGTTCTGTAATTTCTCCAACTTTGCTTTCTTCTTCATGAGTTTTCTAGCCTTCTTCCCAGTGAGATTTGTCTCAGTCATCCTTTTTTCATTCTGATTCCTTTCTTCTCTTGGCATGGTAACTTCACAGTGCTGAGATTCTTTCTTCAAATCCATGGGTATTACTTGTCCAACATATTTTTCGTTCCTCTGTGGTTCTTATAGCGTTCTGTCAACTTCGTCATACAAGTTCCTGGGGTCAAGAAACCTTGATCTGTTCTTTCGTTCTTCAATCAACTGCGCGATCCTTCTAGTCATGAAGTCTCTTAACTCTTGTCTCTGTTGTTCTAGGTCCTTTTCTGCTTTGTGTTTTCTGTCTTGATCTTTCTCAATCCAAGGTTTACCAAGTAACATAGTAAACGGGGCACTGTCCTCCACGAACTTAACAATCTCAAAATCTTCTTCTGTCGAAGCTCCATGAGCATTCATAGATATTTGAGTGAGATTTCCACATAGGTTTACCATCTTTCCTCTGAATAACCCTATTCCTCCTAATCAAGAAGTCATGTCAGGTCTTCCTATAGCTTTCCAGGTTCCTTCTATCATAATGTTCACTTGTGTTTCTTCATCCAAAACACAGTCAATGTCGAAGTCTCCTATTCTCACTTCGATCAGTTCTTTCTTCTTGAAGATTTCTAATAAGCTGAGGTCTCTGTGATCATTAAGGGTTTCTTGCATTTTCATCAATACTTTCTCTGATTTTTTCTAGGGTTCCTCTATAATCTGAGTCTCTTGATCTCCTGCTTGCTCTATATTCACCTGTTCAAGTCTAGCAAACATTCTAGGGCAATCTAGTACTTCATAGTCCATAGCCTTACAACAAAGACAACTGGGTATTTTCCCAGGGCATTCTCCCAGGGCATTCCTTAGCAAGATGTCTGGGCCTTCTGCAATTGTAACAAAGAGTTAATCCTCTCTTTTTCTTCAATGTTCCCCAACTTTTCATGTACTGTGTGTTAGAATCATAACGGTTATCCTACAAAAATTTCTTTCTATGATCCTGCATCCATTGGTTAGTCCCAAAATTCTTTTTATGCATAGGTATAACATATCTATCACTATACTTATAAGATCTATTCATATCAAACTTTCTTTCATCTATTAATGCCCTAGTTTTGAAGCTAGGACATAATCTATCAAACATACCTAGATCCATGCTTTAGAAACAAAAAAAAAATCACTTATCTTACTTCTATAGAGCATAAAGCTTCCATATCTAAGACTTTTAACTATTCTTACCTTTATCAAAGCACAAAGCTTACAGATCTTTCATTTTTCTTGCAGATCTGGCCTCTTTCTTCGTAGATCTGACTTCTTTTTCTTCAGATCTGACCTCTCTTCTTCAGATCCGACCTTTCTTTCTTGGCACAAAGCTTCACAGGTGAAACAGAACACTATGCACTAGGGAAACAGATCTACGCATATAGCTTATTTCACACAAAGATTTTTCTTCTTTTGTTCCTAGCAATCACTGTTCCAGTCCTGACAACGGAAATATTTGTTGGCACAGGGGCAGACCCAGGGTTCAATGCTTAAGAGCGCACCAAAAAAACCCTAACTACAGGCCCTTTCGGCAACACCTGTGAAGTAGATGAAGTCTCACTCAAGGTAGAGGCAGGGGTGGTTGCAAGACTCAGGTGTCTGCAACTTTAGCTGGGACACCGATCTGTGATTACCTTTCTTATAACGCACTTAGCATTAGTTATTCCTTAACATTCAATCGCTAATACACTTCACAGAAAGCACAGAGCATTGCAGTGAATACTTATACTAAGGGTGATTCGGTACTTATCTACATAAATATATGTTAGATTCAATTGATCAAGCACTAAGCATCTCATATATCAGATCTAATGTTCAATCATTAATCAACAACACAGAGCATAACTAGATCTACTTAATCACATCAAGCACTTAGTTAAGAAACAGATAAATACATAAGAGCGAAGCACAAACCATTATACACACAGTTGTCGTGGTTCACCCCCACCCTGGGGCTATGTCCACAAAGTCTTCTTTATATTATCTTGGTCAAGCAGTTACAGCACAGAGCTTCAATGATCCCTACTTTTCACAGGACAGAAGATCTGCGCAACTTGCTAGATCCTTCTTCCTTTCTCCTCAACATCCAACTATAACAATCTGCACTTAACTCTCCAATCTCATGCACAGAGCTCTCTAAGATACATTCGATCACATAGATCCAAATACTATGACGCAGACCCCCAAACCCTCGGGTCGAGGTCCACACAAGATCGTTCAAACAACCTCCTCGAGCCGGATCGGCTCCTTTGATTCCTTGTTGGAATATTCAATCTTTGATCCATAGGTCCTTCATGAAACTACACCTGCACAAGCATGCAACTAGCGTGAGCTTCCACCTACACACGGACTCAACATGACCGCAACCTTTTTCCGAAATGGAAATTTCGGGTTTCGGGACTTCTTGAGTCCTGATGTCGAGAACCTTTGCCTTCTCGATCCTCCGATCTCCGAAATGCCGAAATGCCTATGCCCCGGCTTCCTCCTTCTTTCGCGGTTTCAGGTTCTCCGAAGCCGAAGTGCTCGGATCTCTTGTCCACAGGATCCCTGAAATACCGATATCCAGTATGCCGAAATGCTCCCGGCAATACTCCTTCTCCGCTTTTTGGGAATTCGCGTTTCGAAATTCCGTGACTCTCAGCACATCAAATCTTCGTTGTCCTTTCGTACTCCCGGTAGCCGAAATACCGAAGTACCAAAACGCTCTTTTCAGGACTTCTCTCCCGATGTCTGAATCACTCCACGTGTCCTCTCACGAATGGACAGTCCAGATTGTTTCGGGACTTCGCCACTTGCGAAGTAGAAAGAGTCCCTTCTATGTTTTCCGATGTCTGAATCCCCAAAATGGAGATCTCGCGACACATGTCCTCCTTCCAGATGGACGGTTCAAATTTCTCTCGTTGTTTTGAGACTTTCACTGTGAAGTGCTACGATCTCTCGTCATCAGGGCCTCTGAAATCCCGAACTCACGAAATCTGAAATCCTGATATTCCTGCCCTATCGAGACTTTCCCAGATTTCTCTACGCTGCTCGTATGTGGGATTAACTCACATGCACCTTCTTCCAGATCCGATGGATGTCAGCGATCTGTGTGAGATCTGACGACTCACGATCTCTCTTGCTTTGTGTGCTCTCCCACTTCTCCCTGGACGTGGAAACTTCAACGGTCTAGATCTTCCCCTCGGTCTGATCCGACGACAGCTATGCTCTCCTTTTGAGCATGCGCTTTCTTCCCGAACTTGGAAGAATTCCCAAATGCTAAAGGCCTTGACCTTTGATTCTTTTCTGCGAGCTCTGCAACCCCTGATCTCGCCTGCGCACTGGAAGACACTGTCCCTCCTGAGCTTTGGGGATTCTAAACTCTCCAAAGAGTTCTCTGGCCTCTGCGATTTCTGCAGCTATGGCTCTGTGCATGAAAGAACTACCCCTCCTGAGCTTCTCTCCTTGGATCCTCAAAGGATTCTTCAATTTCTGCGCTCCTTGCAGAGTCTTTGCATGCACGAAGGTGCTATCTCTTCTGAGCTTTTCCTGTAGCTTCGACCTCTAAGGAATTTATCATTTTTCCTTCTCCCTCAGATGGAGAATATGATGCCCTCTTGGCACTCTCTTGCTCAAGAAACTTCTTGCTGAGTCTGCAGGGTATTCAACAAACCTATGAGGATCCTTCCTTGGACTCTTCTTCTATTCCAAAACTCAAAAGAGTTCTCTTTGTGCACTCTAGCACCTACTCAATGCTCTCCTGGAAGAGTGTCTAGAATCCTTAGTGATTCTATTTCTCTATGAACTCATAGCAGAGTTCCTCCTCAACACTCTATTCCTGTGCTCAATGCCCTCCTGGAAGAGCTCTATAGAACCCTCAGTGATTCTATCTTCCTCCTAAGCTCAACAGAGTTCCTTTGTGCACTCTATGCACCTGCTCAATGCCCTCTTGGCAGATCTCTACAGAACTCCTCAAAGATTTTGTCTTCTATTGTGTCCTCCTCTGCACAGTCTCACCTCCAAGGTATTTAGCAACCTTGAGATCCTCCTCTGAGTCAATGATTTCAATTGGTATGCCCTTCTAGCACGTCTTTGTCCAAATTCTGCAGAATTGGAAGTGCACTCTATGCACTGGCCATCAGAACCCGCAGTGTTCTGTCACGCCCTCTTGGCATGAAGCCTCAAAGAACTCCAAACCTGAAATCAAAGAACCCAACTGATAGAAGAACCTATTTGTCCCTGCAAATGCATACCTGACATACATCTACAACATATCCTCAATACACACATGAAGACATTCATCATACACAAATAACATGCAGGAAAAACTACTCTGATTGTATTAATCTAAAAATGCCTCTTTACAATGTGTTTGAGCTCGGACTGCAACAGAGTCTCAGCTCTCCTTCCTTCTCTACTCTAATTCTTGCTACCTCTCCCTCTTCTCTAAAAACAAGATCCAAGATCTTTTACATGAGGGGGATCTTCGAGCTCTTCCCTCCAAAGCTACCTACCCTATTCAATTTACATTAACTCTACATTGAATGGGTTGTCTAGTCCAGATTGGATCTAGATTGCAGCCTTACAACCATTAAAGGTTATCTACATCTAAAAACTGCGTATAGGCATGGCCTTTTGGCTCTAACAACCTTACAATATTAAATTTCCTCAATTCAAATTCAAAATTTGAATATGAGAGGGTTGTGCCTCTCCTCCTCATTGAATGCATGCTTGATGAGCTAGCTGGCTGGCTGGCGCATGGCTGGCTTGAGAGCGATGCTCCTACATCATACTCCTCTGCTGCAAAAATTCATGAGCTCCTACTCATGAGCTCTCCACCCTGGCTGTTGAAATCCTCCTAGATCCCAAACAACTCTTTGGAGCTGTCTCCCTGCTCCATCTTTATGCTACTGTTGTTTCTTCTGTTGCTTGGTTGTTGCTGCTGCCGCTACTGTTGCTTCTCTTCTACCCAGCTTCTCCTTGCTGACAGTCTCTGTTGATCTCAACATAAGCCTTCTAATGTCTTCTATCATCTCATCCAGCTGCTTCCCTGGCTGGCCCTGTTCATGCAGTCTTCTATGTTGCAATTTCTTTCTGCAAATGGGTAAATCATCATGATCTCCCATGCCATCTTCTTCATCTCTTATGGCCTTGACTTGCCACCCTGCTGCAGATTCCATCTCTACAATATTCTTACTGAACTGATGTTCAACTTTTCCTTCCTCTGACAGTGTTGCTACTGCCATTCCCTTTGTTGGTGTGTGCCCAGATTCTTCCAGCTATTCTTCAGCCTGGAATTCTCTTTCGTCTTCCGCTGCATACCTCAACACTGCAGTGTTCATCACCCGTTGAGCTCCCTAGCTGAAATCTATGAGAAATTCCTTAGAATGCTCTTTTGCCAACATCTATTGATGGCAATCACTTGCTGGCTCTGGATTGTTCAACCAATCCTCCAGTATTTCCAACTCCATCTCCCATGGAGTGATCAATCTATCTGCCTGTTCTTTTTCCATTGTCAGCTTCAGTGCTGCAGTCTTGATGCAGGCACGCGCTCGCAAGCATGTCCGCTCACAGGATCTTTCCTTCTTCCTTGGCCCAAAGAACTGTAACGCTCTTCTATTTCCCTGATGAGAAATATGCACCCACAGACCTTTTCGCGTGATCCCCTCTCTGCACTTGGAGGATCGGACTTCGCGACTTCGCGAGGTCAGTGATTGAACATTGTACCCTCGAGTCCCCGAGACCCGACGACAGTCAGCGCTGACCTTTCCTTCTATTTCAGAACTTTCCTTATCGCAATTTTGCCACTCACGATATCAAACAACTCACTTTACCAACTCCCGACTCCCGATATGCCGAAACCCCGATGCACGTGCGAGTTGACTATTCAACGGTCCTTCACTCCATCGACATTTCGGAGTTCACAATATCATGAATCCTGATGCTATTGTATCGGGACTTCTCGCTGCGAAACTCCGATAAGGAACGACACCTGTCTACCTTCCTGACCCTTGTGGCCCACACTATTCCCTTAGCCTTCAGGATATCGTGTTTCGCGATTTCGCGATTCCCCTTGCCCAACCTTCGACTCTTCCCCTCACGAAATCCCGATAGGTGATTCCACGAGTGATCCAATGACCCTGGTTGGCTTGGATCAACGGCTCTATCCCTTCTGATCTTTGAACCTCTCGAGAATACCTGCAGTATCTCCCCTGCACCTCCTTGACGATTTCTATGAGACGAACCAAATTTTACTCCGTGAAGACTGGTTCACCTATACGCAACTTACGATGCTTCTTACAAACTTCCAGTCGTAGCTTCCCTGCGCTATCCTTCAACAGTTCGAAGGCCTTCTCCCTCCTGAGCTGTTTCCAACTTTGAATCTTTCAGAGAACCTTGCACGCACTCCTTGCGGCAGACATTCAACAACTTCCAAGGGTTGAATCTTCGACTCTGCGCACACCTGCAGCAGCAGCTTCTCGACGCTTTTCTCAGACTTACAACTCTGAGACTTAGCTCGGCCTGCACACTCCTTGCATGACTCCTGTGCCCAAATGCACCCCTGCGGAGATGAGAACAAAAGCTATCTCTATCTGAACCCTTTGTCAACGCACTCCTTGCGGACACTTCAACTGCACTCCTTGTAGGAACTCTCTGGCTCAAATAGAGAAACAATTGAAACTTTCCTCTCAGACTTCAAACTCAAACATGAAATCATATACACAACACATAAAGAAAATGTATAACATGAAGCAAACATTCACGAGCATATTATTCAACATCAATACACAGAGAACAAACACAAAACCATGAATTTGAATCAACTCTTTCTATTAATCCAAATATCTGTACATGGGTGTTCTTACACATCTCTTTGCATGCTCTTGCTCTTCTCCTACTTCAATCTTCCATAATAATGTTACAAATGCACAATGAGGGTGTCTATATCTCGTTTCCCTCTTGCGCTCTCAAACAGTCTAATCTAGAATTAATTTCTATCTACCTGCATTAACTACTTTAAATGCCTTCTACCTACTAAGGACGAGAGCTAAAAGATCAAGGTCCGTTTACAATATACAAGTGCACTTCATTAAATTTCCACATTAATGTTCGCGCATCAAATCCAAGAGAAACTCAAAATTTGTGCTGGCTCGTCCAGCTGTCTCTCGCCTCTGCGCTGGCTCGCTTGATGTGTTGGTGATGCTCCTGCATCATACTCCCTCCCTTGAAAAATTTCATGGGATCCTGTCCATGATCTCTTGCACGATCTATCCATGCTTCTGTATCTCTACTTCAGTCTCCCAGCTGGCATCTTCAACTGGATGGTTCTTCCACTTGACCAGATACTCAAAGTATTATTTCCTTCTGGTCTTCTTGCTAATTCTTTTGTCCAGTATGCGCTCCATCTTTGGCTTATCTGCAACTGGCATCTGCTTCATCCACTGGATCACTGGCTACTCATCTCCATTCTCTTCTTCCTCAACCTTATATGGGTACAAATCTGAGATATTGAATATCGGAGAAATTCCGATACCATCGGGTAATTCAATCTCATAAGCATTTGTCCCAAATTTCTTCAAGACCTTACATGGCCCGGTTTTCTTCATCTTCAGCTTATTGTATGTTCCTTTCAGGAACCTTTCTTTCCTCAAATGTGCCAGAACTAGATCACCAACCTCGAATTGAATTTGTCTTCTATGTTGATCGGCTCTGCGTTTATAGTCCTAGCTTGATTCCAGCAATCGCTCCTTCACCAGGCCGTGAAGTTCCTTCATCGCCTCTGCGAAATCTTTTGCACTAGTGCTCCTAGTCGCAGTCTGTTCTGAATCCCTCAGTTCAGAAATTCCCCTCGGCTGCATACCATAGACAACCTGAAATGGACTTTGTCCTGTGCTCCTGTTAATTGAGTCATTATACGCGAATTCTGCCTGTGGTAATATACTGTCCCACTAGCTGTGGTGCTCTGTCACCAAGATTCTCACCAAGTCTCCCAGACTTTTGTTCACCACTTATGTCTGTCCATCCATCTGAGGATGATAAGATGAACTAAACGACAAGTTGGTTCCCAGCTTTTTCCATAAGGTCCTCCAAAAATGTCCTATGAATTTCGTATCTCAATCCGAAACTATACTCCTTGGTAACCCATGAAGTCGAATGACCTCTTTAAAAAACATATTCGTAATGTGAGTTGCATCACTGGTCTTCTGACATGGAATGAAGTGTGCCATCTTGGAAAATCTATCCACCACCCCAAATATTGAATCAACACCTCTTTGTGTTCTTGGCAACCCCAATACAAAATCCATGTTGATTGCATCCAATGGCCTCTCCGGTATCGGAAATGGTTGATAAAACCCTGCATTCTGCTTCCTTCCCTTCGAATGCTGGCAAATTCTGCATCTGTCCACAAATATCTTTACATCTGCTCGCATTCCCGGCCAAAAATATGACTCATTCATCTTTGCGAACGTCTTGTCGTGACCAAAGTGCCCTGCCAATCCTCCACTGTGCTTCTCCTTCAACAAGTTCTCCCTCATGGAGCATTTCTGAATACACAGTTGATTGCCCCTAAACAACAATCCTTCATGTATCATGTAGTCTACCCATTGGCTTCTATCCCTGAGAATTGGATTCTCAGTTGCTTCGTATGCCTCCTTAAAATCTGGATCATCAGTGTACATGTCCCTGCGATCATCAAAACCCAACACTTTGACTTTGAACTCCTGCAACAGCAAACACTTCCTGCTCAAAGAATCGACCAATTTGTTAGCAGTGCCAGAAATATGTTTAATCACAAATGTGAAATTTTGCATATACTCAACCCATTTGACATGTTTCTGATTTAACTTCCCCTGTTGAGTCACAAACTGCAATGCATGATTGTCACTGTACAAGACAAACTCCTTGGGAATTAAGTAATGCCTCCATTTCTTCAATGCCTGGATGATAGCATAAAACTCCTAATCATACGTGGAGTACTTCACTTTCGCTTCATTCAGCTTCTCGTTGAAGTATGCTATCGGCCTGTCGTCCTGGCTCAAGACCGCCCCTATTGCAAATCAACTTGCATCGCATTTCACTTGAAATTTCCTCTGGAAATCCGGCAACACCAAAACTTGTTGTTCCGTGATCTTCCTTTTCAACAGATTGAAACTCTTTTCAGCCTCTTCAGTCCAATGAAAAGATTTATGTCTTTTCTTCACTGTATCCATCATTGCTGCGCTAATTCCACTGAAATTCCTGATGAACTTCCGGTAGAAACTAACCATTCCGTGAAAAATTCTCACCTTGAAAATATTTCTCAGTGATGGCCAATTCTTGATTACCTCCACCTTATCTGGATCCATCCTCAACTCATTTGCCGAAATAACAAACCCCAAGTAAATGAGCTCTGTCTTTATGAATGAGGACTTTTTCATATTTATCAACAACTTCTCCTGTTGTAGTTTCTGCATCACTGTAGCCAAATTCTTCAGATGCTCCGACACTGTTTTATTGTAAACCAGTATGTCATCCAAATACACAATGACAAATTTTTCGATGAACTCCCTCAGGACTTCATTCATCAATCTCATGAAGGTACTTGGCACATTTGTTAAGCCAAACGGCATAACAAGCCATTCATACAACCCTTCATTGGTTTTGAATGTTGTCTTCCACTCGTCACCTTCTCTCATGCGGATTTGATGATAACCGATTTTCAAATCAATCTTTGAAAAATACCTTGCTCCACTCAAGCAATCCATCATATCATCCATCCTCGGAAATGGAAATCTGTACCTGATGGTTATCTTGTTGATCGCCCTTGAGTCAGTACACATCCTCCAACCTTCGTCTTTCTTCGGACTGAGTACTGTTGGAACAACACATGGACTCAAGCTCTCCCTGACCAAACCTTTGTCCAACAAATCCTGGAATTGCCTCTTAACCTCTTCATTCTCTTGCAGCGTCAATATGTACGCAGATTTGTTTGGTAAACTGGCTCCTGGTATGAGATCAATATGATGACTCACACTTCTGATCGGTGGCAACGAACGAGGTAATTCGTCCACTACAATGTCAGTGAATTCTTCCAACAGTTCCTGAACCTCCTCTGATAAATCATCTACCCTTGTGCTAGTGAGAACAATCTTCGGTTTTCTGACCACAATAAACTGTGGATCCTCCTTCTTCTTAACCTCTGTAATAAGTTCCTTCCCACTCATGAGAAGTACTGTATTGCTTACTTTCGGCTTCACCTCCTTATCCTTGATCGGAAGCAACATGTGTGTCCTCCCATTCTTCCCCAGGGTGTATGTGTTCATCCTCCCATCATGAATCACATTCTTGTCATATTGCCATGGTCTACCCAACAATAGATGAAAAACATCCATAGGAATGACATCACACAATATATTATCATTATATCCACCTATCTTGAACTCAACTAAACATTGTTTAGTGACAGTTACCTGGTGTCCTTTTTGTAGCCAAGAAACTCTGTATGGGCTTGGATGATCAGTCGTCTCCAGCTCCAGCTTCTCTACCATCTTTGTAGAAATGAGATTATCCATGCTACCACTGTCTACGATGACCTTGCATACCCTTTCCTTGGTTTTGCAAGAAGTCCTGAAAAGTCTAGTCCTTTGGACTGAACTCTCCACCTCCTTCTCAGGTGTCAAAAGGAATTTTCGCATCATCAGTGATCTTTCTCCTTCAGCGTCTTCTGCCTCCACATCTCGCCTTTGTGCCTCGACGATGTGAGCTTCTCCAATGTCCTTCTTTTTATCTGGACACTCGTAAGACTTGTGCCCGTTCTTCCCACATGTGAAACATGTGATTACTCCACCTCTTCCTCTTCCTCCACCTCTAGTACGAGGAAAAGTGTTGTTGTTAGCATAATCTCCTCTCTGCTCAATATACTTCCCTCTCTATGAGGTTCCACCTCTCTCAATTTGAGTCTGAGGTTTCTTCCCTTCCTCCCTAGGTTTTTGATATTTGTCCTGGGCAACTGATTTGCCTCTGGGATGACTTCTGCCTCGACCCCTCTGACTCTGTTTTTGGCTCATCTTCTCTTTGACTTTCAGAGCCATCTGATAAGCATCTTCCACCGTTTGGATGGTTACCATGCTCATCTCATCCTGGATATCATATCTCAGGCCATTCATGTATCTGGCAACTTTCTCATCATCGATCTCCTGATGACCTTCTCTGATGTTCAGTTTATAGAATTCCTCAGTGTATTCTTTCACTGTCATCAACTTCTACCTCAGGTTCTGCATTCTCCTGAATAGAGTAATTTGATAGTCTCTGGGGATGAATTTTGTCTTCATCTTCACGATCATTCTGTCTCAGCTTTTGATCTTCTGTTTTCCTTTGCAACGTCTGTCTGCTTGTAGTTCATCCCACCATAATGTTGCATGTCCCTTCAGTCTCGTGACAGCATGTTTGACTTTCTTGTCCTCTTCAACATCTTCATAGTCGAAGTATGTGTCTAGAGCTCTAATCCAGTCTAGAAGCTCCTTTGCATCCAAATTTCCTTCGTAAACTGGAATGTCCATCTTTTCTCTTGCACCCATCCTTGCAATAGCTCTAATCAAATGCTCGTTTGATGCATCTTCGGCTGCAACTTCCTCTTCACGTTCAGTCTCAGCTTCTCTTTCGGAATCACTAAGATCCCCTGCACTGGCTGTGAATCTTTGCGTTGTCTCCATATCTTTGAGTCTAGCTTGTAGATCATGCATTTGCCTTTCCATAACTGGATCTATCATCTTCCTGTCTCTTCTCCTCAACATTTCCCTATCCTCTGGTGGATTAGGTGTTTGCATGTCCCTAGCGAATTATCTCTCTTCTCTGCTACAGAAATCAAAGAACCTTTCTATGCTCTGATACCAAACTGACGTGTATTAGAGTGCTCTTTACCTCTTACGCCTCCCTTGCCTGAAATATACAGACAAGAATCAGGCTCTGATACCAAACTGATGCAGGCACGTGCTCACAAGCACGTCCACTCATAGGATCTTTCCTTCTTCATTGGCCCGAAGAACTGTAATGCTCTTCTATTTCCCTGACGGGAAATCTGCACCCACAGACCTTTTCACACGATCCCCTCTCTGCACTCGGCGGATCGGACTTCGTGACTTCACGAGGTCAGTGGTCGAGCATTGTACCCTCGAGTCCCCGAGACCCAACGATAGTCAACGCTGACCTTTCCATCTATTTCAGAACTTTCCTTATCGTGATTTCGCCACTCACGATATCAAACAACTCACTTTACCAACTCCCGACTCCCGATATGCCGAAACCCTGACGCACGTGCGAGTTGACTATTCAACGGTCCTTCACTCCATCGAAATTTCGGAGTTCGCAATATCATGAATCCATATGCTATTGTATCGAGACTTCTCGCTGTGAAACCCCGATAAGGCGTGCCACCTGTCTACCTGCCTGACCCTTGTGGCCCACACTGTTCCCTTAGCCATTGGGATATCGCGTTTCGCGATTCCTGTTGCCCAACCTTCGACTCTTCCCCTCATGAAATCCCGATAGGCGATTCCGCGAGTGATCCAACGGCCCTGGCTGGCTTGGATCAACGAATCTATCCCTCCTGAGCTTTGAACCTCTCGAGAATACCTGCAGTATCTCCCTTGCACCTCCTTGACTATTTCTGCGAGACGAACCAAATTTTCCTCTGTGAAGACTGGTTCACCTATACGCAACTTACGACGCTTCTTACAAACTTCCAGTCGCAGCTTCTCTGCGCTTTCCTTCAACAGTTCGAAGGCCTTCTCCCTCCTGAGCTATTTCCAACTCTGAATCTTTCAGAGAACCTTGCACGCACTCCTTGCGATAGACATTCAACAACTTCCAAGGGTTGAATCTTCGACTCTGCGCACACCTACAACAACAGCCTCTCAACGCTTTGCTCAGACTTGCAACTCTGAGACTTAGCTCGGCCTGCGCACTCCTTGCATGGCTCCTGTGCCCAACTGCACCCCTGCGGAGATGAGAACAAAAGCTATCTCTATCTGAACCCTTTGTCAACACACTCCTTGCAGACACTTCAACTACACTCCTTGCAGGAACTCTCTGGCTCAAATAGAGAAACAATTGAAACTCATTCCTCTTTCCTCTCAGACTTCAAACTCAAACATGAAATCATATATACAACACATAAAGCAAATGTATAACAGGAAGCAAACATTCACGAACATATCATTCAAAATCAATACATAGAGAACAAACACAAAACCATGAATTTGAATCAACTCTTTCTATTAATCCAAATATCTGTACATGGGTGTTCTTACACAGCTCTCTGCATGCTCTTGCTCTTCTCCTGCTTCAATCTTCCATAATAATGTTACAAATGAACAATGAGGGTGTCTATATCTCGTTTCCCTCTTGTGCTCTCAAACAGTCTAATCTAGAATTAATTTCTATCTACCTGCATTAACTACTTTAAATGCCTTCTACGTACTAAGGACGAGAGCTAAAGGCTCAAGGTCCGTTTACAATATACAAGTGCGCTTCATTAAATTTCCACATTAATGTTCGCGCATCAAATCCAAGAGAAACTCAAAATTTGTGTTGGCTCGTCTAGCTGCCTCTCGCCTCTATGTTGGCTCGCTTGATGTGTTGGTGATGCTCCTGCATCAAGTCTCCTCAGCTCCCTAGTTGAAACTGTTGAGCCATTCCTTGGAATGTTCATTTTCCTCTTCTTGGGCAGTCTCTAACATCTTCTCCACTTATCCTTTGACAGTTGCATCTGGCTTTCCTTCTCCTGCTGTTTCTCCTTCATCGACAACACAAATCCTTGCCTCAAATGGGCTTCCTGGTAGGAATATCTGAATTCCTCCAACCATTAGAATATTCCTCCGATCCTCCTCCTGGGTGGTGCAAGTTTTTAACTTGTCATCATCTTCATTCACATGATCTGCAAAACCACATGAATCTCCACTTACCAGCATCCCTTGCTGATATGAACTCACCTTTGAGTTCATGAGACTTTCACATAGCCTCATTTCAATTCCCATGCCTACCTGGCAAATTGGGATTTTCCTACTGCCCTCCTGGCAGTCTATGAGATCCCGCAGTGATCTCGTCTCATTGCCCTCTTGAAAATTGGGAACTTCTGCTCTGCCCTCTTAGCAGTCTTTGAGATCTTCAACTAATCCCATGTCATCCTCACTACTGAGGTTTCTCCCATCCTCTGGTTCACACACCTGAACCATTTTCCTCTCTGGTCTGTTGAGGTTTTCAACATGCCTCAACCATATTCTCAACAGCCTTTGCTATCTTTTGGCCATCAATGCCCTGACTAGCCATTTTCTCTTTGTCTTCATGGGCCATTCATATACCCATCTCGACTTAGCATTCTGTTGCATCCACAGTGCTAGCTTATCCATCCTTGCCATGATCTCGACAAGTTATTTATCCCTTACAACGTTCTCCAGTTGTTGATGGATCTTCTTCCCATCACGTGCATGAATTTCAGTAGTCATTCTTCCCACTATCTATTTGTCCTCCTGACAGATCTGTTGTTGTCACTCTGCAACCCTGAGTGCTTCCAGCGTCCTCTACACAGTCGACGAGATTGTCTTCTTGACTACTGCGTTCCTGCGAACAATCATCACAGAGTTCCAACACTCTGTCTTTCCCTGCCTGTTTCTACAAGTTTCCTCTGATACCAAAATTGTGTATATCAGAGTGTTTTCCTTCCTACTCTCTCTGCCTGAAATATACAAACAGAGTCAATCTCTGATACCACAACTGATGCAGACCCCCAAACCCTCGGGTCAAGGTCCATGCAGGATCGTTCAAACAACCTCCTCAAACCGGATCGACTCCTTTGATTCCCTGTTGGAATCTTCAATATTTGATCCATAGGTCCTTCGTGAAACTCCACCTGCATAAACATGCAACTAGTGTGAGCTTCCACCTACACACGGCCTCAACATGACCACAACCTTTTCTCGAAATGGAAATTTTGGGTTTCGGGACTTCCTGAGTCCTGATGTCGAGAACCTTTGCCTTCTCGATCCTCCAATCTCCGAAATGTCGGAATGCCTATGCCCCAACTTCCTCCTTCTTTCATGTTTTCGGGTTCTCCAAAGTCGAAGTGCTCGGATCTCTTGTCCATAGGATCCCCGAAATCCCGATATCCGGTATGCCAAAATGCTCCCGACAATACTCCTTCTCCACTTTTTGGGAATTCACATTTCTGAATTCCGTGACTCTTAGCGCATCAAATCTTCGCTATCCTCTCATACTCCCGGTAGCCGAAATACCGAAGTACCGAAATGCTCTTTTCGGGACTTCCCTCCCGATATCTGGATCGCTCCATGTGTCCTCCCATGAATGGACAGTCCAAATTGTTTTGGGACTTCGCCACTCGCGAAGTCGAAAGACTCCCTTCTATGTTTTTCGATGTCCGAATCCCCGAAATGGATATCTCGTGACACATGTCCTCCTTCTAGATGGACGGATCAGATTTCTCTCGTTGTTTCAGGACTTTCACTGTGAAGTACCCCGATCTCTCGTCATCAGGGCCTCTGAAATCCCGAATTCCCGAAATCCGAAATCCTGATATTCTTTCCCTGTTGGGACTTTCCCAGATTTCTCTGCTCTGCTCGTATGTGGGCTTAACTCACATGCACCTTCTTCCAGATCCGATGGCTGTTGGCGATCTGCGTGAGGTCTGATGGCTCACGATCTCTCCTACTTTGTGCGCTCTCCCGTTTCTCCCTGGAAGTGGAAACTTCAATGGTCTAGATCTTCCCCTCGGCCTGATTCGACAACAGTTGTGCTCTCCTTTTGAGCATGCGCTTTCTTCCCGAACTTGGAAAAATTCCCAAATGCTAAAGGCCTCGACCTTTGATTCTTTTCTGGGAGCTCTGCAATCCATGATCTCTCCTGCGCACTCGAAGATGTTGTCCTTCCTGAGCTTTTGGGATTCTAAACTCTCCAAAGAGTTCCCTGGCCTCTGCGATTTCTGCAACTATCACTCTGTGCGTAAAAGTACTACCCCTCCTGAGCTTCTCTCCTTGGATCCTCAAAGTATTCTTCGACTTCTGTGCTCCTTCTAGAGTCTTTGCACGCACGAAGGTGCTATCTCTTCTGAGATTTTCCTGTAGCTTTGAACTCTAAGGAATTTATCCTTTTTCCTTCTCCCTCAGATCGAGAATCTGATGCCCTCCTGGCACTCTCTTGCTCAAGCAACTTCTTGTTGAGTCTGCAGGGTATTCAACAACCCTGTGAAGATCCTTTTTTGGACTCTTCTTCTATTCCAGAACTCAAAAGAGTTCTCTCTGTGCACTCTGGCACCTACTCAATGCCCTCCTGGTAGAGTGTCCAAAATCCTCAGTGATTCTGTTTCTCTATGAACTCATAGAAGAGTTCCTCCTCATCACTCTATGCCTGTGCTCAATGCCCTCCTGGAAGAGCTCTATAGAACCCTGAGTGATTCTATCTTCCTCCTGAGCTCAACAGATTTCCTCTATGCACTCTATGCACTTGCTCAATGCCCTCTTGGCAGAGCTCTACATAACTCCTCAGAGATTTTTTCTTCTACTGTGTCCTCCTCTGCATAGTCTCACCTCCAAGGTATTCAAAAACCTTGAGATCCTCCTCTGAGTCAATGATTTCAGTTGGTATTCCCTTCTAGCACGTCTTTGTCCAAATTCTGCAGAATTGAAAGTGCACTCTATGCACTGGCCATCAGAACCCACAATGTTCTATCACACCCTCTTGGCATGAGCCTCAAAGAACTCCAAACCTAAAATCAAAGAACCCAACAGATAGCAGAACCTATCTGTCCCTGCAAATGCACACCTAACATACATCTACATCATATCCTCAATACACACATGAATACATTCATCATACACAAATAACATGCAGGAAAAACTACTCTAATTGTATTAATATGAAAATGCCTCTTTACAATGTGTTTGAGCTCGGACTGTAACAAAGTCTCGGCTCTCCTTCCTTCTCTACTCTAATTCTTGCTATCTCTCCCTCTTCTCTAAAAACAAGATCCAAGATCTTTTACATGAGGGTGCTCTTCGATCTCTTCCCTCCAAAGCTACCTACCCTGTTCAATTTACATTAACTCTACATTGAATGGGTTGTCTAGTCCAGATTGGATCTAGATTGTATCCTTACAACCATTAAAGGTTATCTACATCTAAAGCCTGTGTATAGGCATGACATTTTGGCTCTAACAACCTTACAATATTAAATGTCCTCGATTCAAATTCAAAATTTGAATATGAGAGGGTTGTGCCTCTCCTCCTCATTAAATGTGTGCTTGATGAGTTGGCTAGCTGGCTGGCGCATGGTTGTCTTGAGAGCGATGCTCCTACATCATACTAGCACTAAGATTTCATTCATACACCACACAAATGTATTACATTACTATATCCTCCATCTTACTATCTATATTGCCTATTTATAGATTACAAAATGAGCCTAAATGTGGGTAAACTCACTGGCCGACATCCCTTTCCTGTTACATCAACCCAAAACCCTAAAATGAATCCCAAAATAGGTCTTTCTTCCTTATTTTCTATTTTGCGTTGCGCTCCTTCCTTGGCAAGCTATCGCAGTCCCAAAAGTGGTCAAATATGACCAAGTACTCTTCAAAACTTGGTCAAGGGCCAACGCTCCCCTTATTCCTATTTAATGTTTTATTTAGTCAAACACCTTAAACTTAGACTCTTGTTAGTTTAATAGTTTAATTCACTAATTAATTGTATGCTCTTTTCCAACAAGGTCTAAGCATTTTTATCTTATTTTCTAGGCCTTCTATATTTTTATTGACTCACTATTTTGTTTACGTGATGTGCCCTTGAAGACGCACTTACGTGTTCCAAGGGTGCCACTCACCATTAACTAGCTTGGAATTTTGTCAGACACTTGGAGTCAACACTCCATTGGTCGAACTTATGAGAGACTAAGGGATTTTCTAAGGAGTAAGGATACCTCCGTATTGTGTGCCCCTTAGAATTCCTCATGAATGACTGTCTCAATATTCCATTATGACACCTTGGAGCTCTCTGAACAAGGTAATCATTAACCTTGGTTCAGGTCATAGCAGGAGTTCTAGTAGGTTGTGACAGGGACACTGTTACACCTCTCCCTCATCTGTATGGTTTCTGTGTATGACCCCTTTACTCCATATGTGAGTCGGATTAGCAAGCATCACCAACCTTGCATCCACTAATAAGAACATTGTCAATAATCCATATACATAAAATCCATACTGAAATCACCATATAACTCATGCGTATAAATCAAATACTCAAACCAAAATACAAGTCCACTCCCTGACTCTATCTAGAGTCCAAGGAAGTCCATTGATGCCATCGCCATCCTCAACTTGTCACGTTTCCTGCACACTCATGAAAACTCATCATAATACCTGTCAATATATACATCTAAAAAAATAACATATAAATCTCAATACTCAACATAGCATAACTCATATCAAAACATAAATCATAATGTACCATAACCGGATCACTTGCTAGCAAGTGTCCTCAAAGAATAAGTCAGTATAAAAATGTGATCAGTGGAACTGGATGTTTCATACACCCCCTCTTGTTTTAAAATTTGTCTTGAAGTTTTGTACAATCTAATAATGAAAACAATAATGTATTTGGCACTAATATATATATCCAATCCATCAAACAGATAAGGAAATTGTTGATGCATTTCATATGCATCCTCCCATGTAGCCGAGTGTGGACTATAATTGTCCCACTGGACTTTGACCTGATCGACTATTCGACGTCGTAGATGCTGAGTGTGATGGACCAATATGTGTGTTGGGTCTGCCATGAGAGCACCATCGTCTAACACCTACAATGAAATCAAGTCAATAACATGTGACAGATCTGAAATATAATGTCACAAAACAGATACATGAAAGACATTGTGCATACGCCTCAAATAATTAGGCAAAATGGTTCAGATACAAAGCACATTGAGAACTTCCAAAGGTTGAATATAAAGGTAACATATATTCCATATGATCACTTGATTGATGTATTCATAGGAACTTTAAAGGACAACATTCAACATCAGGTTTGCCTTTGGGAACCCAAATCATTGGAGAATTCATTTAGGGTGGCAAGAAATGTTGAAAGTAAAAATATTCCTATGGCTACTAGAAGGACCAATCCTAACAACTATAGAGAGAATAATTATCCTTCTCATAAAACACCTCAACCTACAAGGTTGACACCTCAAAAATTGGAGGAAAGAAAAGAAAAAGGTTTATGATTTAATTGTGACAGCAAGTACAGTAACAAACATAAGTGTGGTGAGAAGAAATTATTCTACATATATTATGAAGAGGAATAAGAACAAGAACAAGAACCATCTCAAGATGAAAATGTAGAAGAAATTTTGTATGAAGAGTTGACTCCCACAATATCGTGTAATGAAATGGCTGGAATTAGAACTCCTCAAACCCTCAAGATCGAAGGATATATCAAAAAGAAAAGGGAATAGTCCTAATTGATTCTGGCAGTACTCATAATTTCATTCACTATAAATTAGCCAAAGCTCTCAATTGCTTTGTATATCCAACGCTAGAGTTTAAAGTAATGATTGCAGATGGAGGAACTATCAATTGCTCAGGAAAATGCAATAAGATCAATCTTACTATGGGGTAATATGTAATGAATAGTCCAATGATTTCTATACCCATGGGTGGTGATGATGTTGTACTAGGAATCCAATGGTTACAATCATTAGGAATGGTGGCTTTTAATTTTCAAGAACTTTTCATGAAATTTTCATTAGAAGGAAAAGAAATTGAGTTAAGAGGTATCACTGGGAAACCCGGTAAGGTGATAAGCTCTAATGGCATGACAAAATTATTGAAAAAGGGGCATCAAGGTGTTATTTCACAACTATGCTCACTAGATGTTCAAACATTTAAGCCATCTATTACTCTAGATCTCCAAGGGATCATTGATAAGAATTCCAAAGTATTCACCTAATTCCACCCACTCAAAATCATGATCATGATATTCACCTAATTCCTGGGAGTTTTCCTCCTAACATCAGGCCATATAGATACCCTTATGCCCAGAAGAGTGAAATTGAGCGCATGGTTGAAGAAATGTTAGAGGTTGGCATTATTAGACCTAGCCAAATTTCTTACTTTGCACCGATGGTAATGGTATTCAAGAAAGATGGCTCATGGCGTATGTGTCTAGATTATAGAGAGCTCAACAAGATCACTATTAAAGATAAGTTTCCTATTCCCATCATTGATGAATTGTTATATGAACTACATGGAGCAATCTATTTCACAAAGTTGGATCTTCGTTCAGGGTATCACCAGATTCGAATGAAGGAAGAATATATCCCCAAAAAAACATTCCGAACTCATGAATACCATTATGAATTTCTGGTCATGCCTTTTGGCCTTACAAATGCACCTTCCACATTCCAAGGGTTGATGAATTCCATTTTCAATCCCTTCCTTCGAAAATTTGTGTTAGTATTTTTTGATGATATACTAATCTATAGCAAGTATTGGGAGGATCATGTGTGACATGTTGACAAGGTGCTACAACTACTAAATGATCAACAACTATATGCCAAACCATCCAAATTTTTCTTTGGAGTGAAGGAGGTAGAGTATTTGGGTCATATTGTATCTCATGAAGGTGTCAAGGTAGACCCTAACAAGATTAATGCCATGATGGACTGGCCGATTCCCAAAACATTGAAGAATCTTAGAGGATTTTTGGGTTTGACAGGTTACTACCGCAAGTTTGTTCGACACTATGGAAGAATAGCAACACCTTTAATGGCGCTAACTAAGAAGGATGCATTTTCATGGACTCCAGAGGTAACTAAAGATTTTGAACAACTTAAAGAGGTGATGTGCAAAGTTCTTGTCTTGACCACTCCAGACTCCACAAAAACCTTTATTATGGAATGTGATGCCTTAGGAAATGGAATTGGTGTTGTCCTAATGCAAGAAGGAAGGCCCCTGGCTTTTGAAAGTCAACAACTCAAGGGAAAGGACTTACACAAACCCACTTATGAGAAGGAAATGATGGAAATACTACATGCATTGAAGAAATGGCGTCCTTACCTAATAGGTAGGCACTTCAAGGTCAAAAAGGATCATGATAGTCTTAAATACTTCTTGGAACAAAGACTATCTTCAGAAAAACAACAAAAATGGGTAACCAAGATATTGGGTTATGATTTTGAAATCGTCTATAAAAAATGGAAGAAAAATGTTGTGGCAGATGCACTCTCAAGAAAGGATGAATATGTTGATGCATGTCTCTGTGCTATCTCGATCATCCAACCTGATTGGATAATAGAAGCAAGGGATGAATGGAAGAATGATGCAAAAGTGTGGACTCTCATTCAAAGGTTGCAGCAGGATTCCAGTGCATCAAATACATTTACATGGAAAAATGATTCACTATGGTACAAATATCACTTATATTTATGTAAGAACTCCCAACTCAAACAAAAGGTACAATTCGAAT
>ML818765.1:96083-107252 GCA_009831015.1 Picea engelmannii
CTCCTTCCATCACTTCTTCTCTAAAAGAAAAATCTAAGGTTCAAGCAATGGAATATCACATCGAGCATCAACAACAAGTTCTCCAAATATTAAAGGACAACCTAACCATGGAAAAAAATCGCATGAAACAACAAGTAGATCAACATCGTAGTGAAAGAAGTTTTGAAGTAGGAGATTGAGTGTTTTTAAGACTACAACCATACAAACAGATGTCCCTCAATCAAGCCTAGAAGGATAATAAATTATCACCAAAGTACTATGGCCCTTATAAGGTGTTGCAAAAGATTGGTACTATGGAATACAAATTGGAGTTGCATGCATCTTCACGAGTACACCCATTTTTCCATGTTTCATGCTTAAAGAAGGTTATAGGTGACAAGATCCCAATTCAAACTATATTTCCAGAACTTGATGAGGAAGGAAAAATCATATTGGAGCTTGAAGCCATCCATGACACAAGAATTTGCCTGCTGAGAAATAGATCCATTTTAGAGTATCTCATTAAATGGAGGAAACTACTGACTGAACATTCCACTTGGGAAGATGAGTCTTTTATACAGAAGCATCTAGAGTTTCTCAAGTGTTGCGGACAACACTTGTCTCAATGGGAGGTGCATGTTAAGCCCTAAATAATGGCTCATTACTCCTTAATGGGGTCATATTACATTAGTAATGTTATTTTATTTATGTCGTCTTTAGTCCATTAGTTGTAATTATACCTCCTAGTCTCCTATATATACCAAGGAGACATTTTTCATTTGGAATCATCTTGTAATTGTACATTTATGTGGTCATAAGGAGGTTTCCCACTCAAAGAGGCTTATTATCTAAATTTCTCTCTTTTTCAAGGCGTTGAGTACTTATTCTGAGGTTTTTCTATGGTATATTGATATTTGGTAGTCCACGAGTCCTTTCTTTTCCACAACTTCAAAAGGTCCCACAAACCTTGGATAGAGTTTAACACCCTTCCCAAACTTAATATAACTCTTATGTAGTTTCACCCACAAAAATACTTTATCACCAACCTCGTAACTACAGTCTAAACGATGTGAATCCGCATAACTTTTTTGTCGGTCTTGCGCTTCTTTAATCCTTTGTCTTATGGATTGCATCTGATCTTCCATTTTTTGGATCACTTCTAGTCCTACCAGGACCCTATCCTCTAGTCGACCCCAACTCAGAGGTGTCCAATATGGTCATTCGTAAAGGAATTGAAAAGGTGCCATCTTAATCGTACTCTGATAATTGTTGTTGTATGAAAAATATACTAATGGAAACAAATCTTCCCAACATTTATGTTGATACATCACATACATCTTAAGGATATCCTCTAAAATTTGATTTGTTCTTTCAGTTTGTCCATCTATTTCGGGGTGATATGATGTACTAAAATTCAATTGCATTCCCAAAGCCTCTTGGAAACTAGTCCAAAATCGTCCCGTGAATACTGATTCTCGATCAGATATTATCTTCCTTGGTACACCATGAAATCTCACAATATCTCTAACAAAAAATCTAGATATGTCTGGTGCTTGATACGTTATTCAAACTGGAATAAGTGTGCACTCTTCGTAAAAGTGTCAACGACTACAAAAATATAATCACGTCTCATTGTCTTCAGTGGAAATCCAACAATAAAATCCATCGAAATGACTTCCCATTTCGATTAAGGAATTGCATGCAGTTGTAACAATCTCGCTGGATGGCTATGTTTATCCTTCACTTGTTGGCATTCAAGACACCTCACCACATACTTAACTATATATGTCTTCATCCCCTTCCAAAAGAATAAATATTTAAGGTCTTCCTTTATCTTCGTGACTCAAGGATGAGCCATATACACCGCTCGATGAGCTTCATTCAAAATTAACTTTCTTAATTCGTCATTTGGTGGTACATAAAATATGTTATTATATCTTAAAATTCCATCACTATCCAAAGAATAACCATCGTATCTAGGTATCATCATCGTATCTTGTCCTATATTATCTTTTACTTCCTTGTACTAGTCATCATCTGTAATGCTAAAATATTTTCTCAAAGTCTCGTCTGTAGTGGTATTACTGAGAAGATGTGAGGTCTGCAACTCAACGCATTTTCCACTTTGTTAATTGTTCCCTTTATATACATGATCTCAAAATCATATTCACTTAAAATTTATGAGCAACGCCTTTGTCGCACATTCAAGTCACTTTGAGTAAAAGTGTGTTGTAATCCACAATGATGAGTTTTCAACTCGAATTTTTGTCCAATAAGATAGTGTCTCCAAAATCTCAAGGCATAAACAATTGCTAACAATTCCAAGTCGTGCGTAGAATAATTATATTCATGATTTCTTAGCTTCCTTTAAATATATGTGATGACTCGACCATCTTACATTAATAATTCACCCAATCCTTCCTTGGATGTGTTTGTTCATACCAAGAATTCTTTGTCCATATCTAAAACCTTTAGTATTGGTGTTGTCGTTAATAATTCCTTAAGATTCTGAAATGCTTCCACGCATTTCTCAGACCATACAAATTTATTTTTCTTCTTCTACAATTCCGTAATTGGATTTTCTATCTTTGAAAATCCTTCGACAAAGCATCGGTAATAACCTGCTAATCCCATAAAACTATGTACTTCTTGTACGTTCGTTGATGTTGGCCATTTCATAATAGCCTCAACCTTCACTAGATCTAAAACGATACCTTCTCCAGATATAATATGTCCCAAATAATGAATCTTCATTTGATCAAATGAACATTTTGACAGCTTCCCGTACAACTTGTTTTCTCTTAAACATTGTAAAACTAATCTCAAGTGTTCATCATGCTCTTCCTTAGTCCAAGAGTAAATTAGTATGTCGTCAATAAATACCTATAAAAACTTGTCCAAGTATTCTCAAAATACCCCATTCATTAAACTCATGAATATGCCCGGTGCATTCGTCAATCCAAACAATAAAATAGTAAATTCATAATGTTTGAATCTTGTCTTAAATGTTGTTTTAAGAATATCTTCCTCTTTAATTCACAACTGATGGTATCTCATTCTCAAATCAATCTTTGAAAATACTTTCGATCCCTTTATTTGATCAAATAAGTCATCAATTCTCGGTAATGGGTATTGGTTCTTGATCGTGGATTTTTTTAATTGACGATGGTTGATGCAAAGCCTCCACTATCCATCCTTCTTTATTACAAAAATAACTAGCATACCCCACGATGATACACTTGGACGTATAAATCCCAAATCCAACAACTCCTTCAATTGCATCTTTAAATCTTGCAATTTAGGTATCGTCATCTGGTATGGAGTTCTTGCAATCAGTTTTGTTCCATATTTTAAGTCTATGGTGAATTTCAATTCTCTTTCTAGTGGTAAACCTGGTATCTCTTCAGGAAAAACATCCACAAAATCCAATACTACAGGGAGGTTTCTCAAAGACACTCCCTGGTTTCTTCCCACAATTACTCTACTCTATCACAAATCATCAATCAAACTTAATCATTTCGTCTTACAGTTAAGTATCGTGTCATGCGATTCTAACCAATCCATTCCAATAACAATGTCGTAAGATCCCAAGATTCTGACATATAGGTTTACGCTTGTGACAAAATCACCCAAGTTAATGTTACAATCCTTAAATTTTCCTCCAACATTTTGCTTGGAATCAGATGCCATTTCCACATATCTAAACTCATCATGTTCTACCTCCTTCACCTTAGTTATTTTAAGAACAACACTAGATATAACACTCTCAGTAGCTCTTGGATCTATCAAAAAACTAAACTATTGATCATCTATCATACCGGAAGTCTCGAGCACTGTAAACGGATGCTTGGCCTGACGATTATTAACCGGTGCATGAATCCTATGGGCGTTGCCCAAATCTCCCACTGTAGTATGTCCTTCTTATCTGGTATCTCTTTCCTTCTCAATATGAAAATATCTCTGGTAGTGTGGCTCTCCATAAGTCCAACATCTATTCTTAGGGTCGGTTCTCCTATTCCTAGAGGAAGAAGCTGCTAGTCTAGGGTTCTGAGGCCCTAATATGTTCTGTGAAAAAGATCTAGATTGTTTTTGTTGTTGAGGACAATGATGTTGTTGCTGTGGTGGTGTTCTATACAAAGTCCTCTAACTGGTAGTCAGTCTACGTTGCATAGAAAATACATGTCCTCTGGGTGCATCGTGGTGCCCAGGAGTCTGCCTAAATGGTGTCTGTTGTTGTGGCGCTCTAGGTGGCACTTGTCCTATTTGCCTAGAAGGAGTCCTACCCTGGACCCCACTGTTAAACTCTTCTTCAACAATGAGAGCCTTCTAAAATTCTGAGGCATTAAGATCCTCATCTTAGCATGAATTTTGAATTTGAGACTGAACACAAACTTATTAACCTTTAATTTCTCAGTGTTCAGATGTGGAGCATATCTAAGTATCTCCATGTACCTGGCCTCATACTATGGAACTATATGAATACCATGTCATAAGGAATTAAACTCATTAAGCTGACGCTCTCATCTGATAAATACCTCTCTCGGAATCGTTCCTCGAACAATTCCCATGACACGTCCTCGACGACCATGTTCAGTTGCGGTAAAAGTGTCTTCCACCAAAGAAGTGCACTCCCTTTTAGTTGAAATACCTCCATGTGGACCTTCATGTTGGAGGTTTAATTGCATAGTGAAAAGAACATTGCCATATTCTCCAACCATGCTTCGAAGGTTAATCTGTCCATAGAACCCCAGAAATTGGGAAATTTCACCTATCGTCACATCCACTAACTCAAACAGTGCCGAAGATGAAACCCGCAACTTAATGCACAACTAAAGAACACCAATATATTATATCATACCTAAATTAGACAACACACCAATGCATGTCTTCTATAGAAGAAAGATACATAACGTTTATAAAAAATGTTGTTTATAACTTACTCCCTAAAACCTTTTATTATGTTTTTGGTTTACTGTTTCAATAATAACCATTTCGCACACCAGTTCTGAAATTCTCTCTTTTTTTATAGCATCAGGATTAAGGGTGAGCAACAATATTCACATAACCAAAGGAGATGTACTAGATGGAAGAAAAGTGAAGGGGGTTCACTATAATGGATATATATATTCCTAAAATTTGAACACAAGACACTAAGGACCATGCCTATCGACAAATATGGTTATAATTGACCAGTAATCAGTAATGGCCAACGATTATAAATTCTTCTTTTGCACAAGCTTACACCCACATAAAAATTGTTATATTTATTAATGGTTTGGAAGGAATTCAATTTCGAATTAGTTCTCAGGATTCTATAAATTGAATCAATTTTATAAGAGTATGTCTATATTTGATATATAAAAAAAACAATTGTCACTCGACTCGACCGTGATCTAATAGAGTACCTAGTCGGCTACCCAAAAGGGCATTGTTGGAAGCATCTTGTAAGGTAAGTACCTAGTATTTTTTAAATTTGGCAGCATCAACAATCATTCTCCAATGAGAGGCCATATGGGCCACCCTAAGGCTAGCCAGGGAGATTTGGAGAATCAACCAGTCTTGTGAGGTATTGAAAAAATCCAGGGGGGAGCGTACAACCTATGTGAGTCAAACCAAAATTCAGGATGAACAAGATGCTATATGAGTCTAATGCAAAAATAAGGGGGAATGTACAACCTCTGTGAGCATATATAGTCTAGTGCAAAAGTTAGGGGGAATGTACAACCTCTGTGAGCATAGAAAAACTAGTGAAACATTCAGGGGGGAACGTACAACCTCTGTGAGCCTATTCAAGCCTTGTGAGCCATGAGAAACAGTCAAGGCATCTAGAAAATGTTAGGTTGAATATAAAATTCCTATGAGATAGAAACAAATGATATTCCTAATATTGCAAATGATATAAATGTATTGATCTAGTGCGTTGGCACATGTAACATTATCCACCGTGAAGAGAATTTTGAATTTCCTTGTAAAGAGTCAAGTTGTAATTGAAGTCTCAAGTCTAGTTCTATTTTAGAACTAAAAGTGTAATGTTGAGTTGCAACTGAAGTCTTAAGTCTAGTTCTATTTTAGAATTAAAGTGTAATGTTTAGATGCAACTGAAGTCTTAAGTCTAGTTCTATTTTAGAACTAAAGTGTAATGTTGAGTTGTAACTAAAGTCTTAAGTCTAGTTCTATTTTTGAACTAAAGTGTAATGTTGAGTTGTAACCAGTCTCAAGTCTAGTTCTAAGTTCGAACTAAAGCATACAAGTCTCAAGTCTAGTTCTATTTTCTAACTAAAGTGTAATGTTGAGTTGTAACCAGTCTCAAGTCTAGTTCTAAGTTCGAACTAAAGTATGAAGATGAGTTATGATTAACTCATGAAAACATGTTACTATTTCTAGTCTCCCCTCTTCTCCTCTTCAACCTATATAAGCGGAGGTCGACCCCTCTCTTCAATACATTTTTGATATGCAGGTTAAGGGTGAAGCAATAGAGGCACAGATAAGTGATAAAGAGGCATCATATCAGAGGCAACATATCAACAATAGAGGCAACATATAGTAGGTGTATTTCAACAAGGTATTTTAGGTCTTTTTCATGTCAGAGTCATCTTGGCAAGCTCTTTAAGAGAAGAACATTCATGGTGGATATTTGTAAGTGATCTTACATTATTAATGCAATAAAGGACTATTGTTTGCTGGGTTTTTTCTCCCTGTATAGGGTTTCCCCAGGGTATATGTGTTGTTGATGTGTATTCTTACTTATCTACATAGTTATTTACATTCTATTATGATTTGGAATTGTTGAAGTGTATTAAGCTGGAATCAAAGTGTTGAAGAAAATAAAATAATTAATCCGCATAAGAAATCAAGCTCATAATTTAACATGGTATCACAGCTTAGGGTGTTTTAAACATGTTGAAGTGAAACAACAGGTACAAACAGATCCAAGATAGATTGATTAAGTTTCCAGTGTGAGGTTCATGGCATCCTCCATTTCAGTCAGGCCCAAGGATAGGCTTGAAGGAGCTACCAACTCGAATGTGTGGAAGCTCTAGATAACAAATATCTTGCAAGAGAATGATCTTGAGAAGTATGTGACCACAATGGTGGAGGAACCCACGAATAATGCAAGAAGATCGACCTTCAGGAAGATTCAAGCAAAGGCTAAGTGAATCATCTTTGACTCAGTCAAAGAAAGTATAATGACTGCAATGACTTTGTTAATGACTGCCAAGGAATGTATGGATACCTTGGTGAATCTGTATGAGAAACGGGCTCCAAGTCAGAAGGACACTTAAGCACAAGATTAAGTATTTGAAGATGGAGAAAGGTGAATTAGTGGCATCTTTCTGTTCCAGGGTATCTTAGATCAGAGATCAACTTTTGGTCACAGGGGTGATAGTGGACAATGATGATTTAGTGCAGGCCATTTTTTACGGTCTTCCTTCTTCATGGGAGACCTTCTTATCCAGTGTAAGTGGGAGAGAGATTCATCCTACGTTTGAGAGGTTATGGAATGATTGCCTCCAGGAGGAGAGTCACACAACTACCAAGAGCGAGCCAATGAAAGAAGAACACTCAGCTTTAGCATCAAGATTCAAGGGAAAGAAGAAAGGCACTTTCCATAAAGGATCTCAGTGGAAGCCAAACACCAAAGGTACATTCAAAGGAAAGAATATTGATACATATAAGATTAAATTCTTTAGTTGTAATAAGCTGGGTCATTTTTCTAAAGATTTTTGGTTTAGACAGAAATATCCAAGGAAAGGGAAACCTCATGCCTCAACTACTGAGGATGATGAATCCAAAAGAAATTAGAAAATTCCTTCTAATGAGAAAGAAAATAGAAAAGAATATTACTTGGTTTATTCCTTATCCAGTTCAGTTTCCATGGGGATGAAAACTTGGTTAGTAGACAGTGGTGCATCAAATCACATGACAGGGTACAAGGAGATCCTCTCATTTTTCGAGACAAAATCATTTGCAGAGCAAGTTGATCTTGGGGATGAAAAATGTTACACGATAGAGGGAGTAGGCTCTATCTCCTTCAGATTGGATTCTGGGGCTAGACTTCATGTTGATGAAGTATTATATGTTTTGGGTCTCAAGAAGAATCAACTATCAGTCGCAACCCTTAAGGACGAGGGATATTGGGTTATCTTCAATCACAAGAAGGCACTACTATGGGCTAAAGGTAGTCATTTAAGTACAACAGATCCCATTGGAATTCACAATGGAGGAATGTACGTTGTGTCAGGACAGTCAGTTCAGGCATTGGCTCATGATGTGACTATCTCCAGTGAGTTGTGGCACAAAATACTTGGACATATTCATTACAAATCTCTTCCAAATCTACAGAACATGGTATGTGTGTAACACACCCACTACAAAAATCAAAATTTTCCTCGATTTCTCGAGGATCAAAATCCATGAAATACTCACGGGGGCCTAGCGTCAGCTAGTTCCTCATATGTTCACCTCCATGTGGTTGTGGGTCACGACTACGGGCCGAACCAGTATGGCGTCTCTTCTCACTTCGCAACTCAGTGCTACTAGAACATCGAGTCTTTCGACTCTGCAAACCCTGAAACTAGAAAATAGTGAAACGTCGAACCCCGACAGGGCTATCGAGTGGCAAGTTTCTTGCTTGGGGTCTTGTCCACGTGACCCTGCTCCATGTCCATGTGCTTAATACAGCCAAGCACTTATCGGCTTTTCACGATTCGGGGAATTGCGATGCATGACTTCTACCTTTCCCCATTCAAATCCCCAAACATTTCGAGGTCTCCAAAGTTTCCCTCCAAAGGGAGATCGACGGTCGTAAGCCTCCCCTAATTCAATGGTATGGATCCTTCCGGGGTTTCGGTATTCAGGAGTTAGAAATGCAACGACTCCAAGACTCTTTGTCATTCAAATCTCCAAATTCTGTTATGGGAATTCGTGTAAGAGATCGACGGCTCTTAAGAGTGTGGATCCAATGGTCCACGGGATTTCGGGACTTTTCCCTGAACTCTGACTACTCACCATGCGTCTCTTGCAAGGGTAAAAAGGGTCGTGGCATTAAGGTCTGCGTCTCTTCCTCGAATCTAACAGTCATTACAGACCTTGGAACCTTTGAGAGGATCTTGTGACATGTGGCCTCCCTTAATCAGATGGTCCTCATCTTTTCACAATTCCGCGACTTGCGACCCCCGGTGACACAGATCCTCTATCAATTCGAATCCCCAGTATCTGAAATACCAATGGACTCTCGATCTCCGCCACGTGTCCTCCATGGATGGATGACTCAGATCTATTTCGGGACTTTTGTTGTGAAGTTTCCCGACCTCTCGTCATCAGGACTTCTGGAATCCCGAAGTCCGAAATCCTGATACCAACTCCTCTTTCGGGACTTTCGCCTCTGTTCACGAGGGCTTAACCCTCATGCATCTCCTGACAGATCCAACGGCTGTCGGGTTTTCTAACTAAGATCTGATGGTTCAGATCTGTCCCACGCTGTGCACTCTCCCACTGCTCCCTCGACGTGGAAAAACCAACGGTCCAGATACTCCCACGAACCTTGGGGGTCTACGGTCACGATTTCTTTGCTACTCACAAAGATAAAGGAAAAAGGGGTTAAGGAATTTAACGCCATCGTTTCTTCCTCCAATCTAACGGTCATGAATGACCGTAGATAATCCAACGAGATTTCGTCCGTCAGTCGATTCCTATCCACACACTCCTATTTCAGGATTTCGCGGGTCGGGGTTTCGGGACTCGCGAGTGCAAGAAAAATCGCACCGAGATACTCCGGGTGCCAAAACGCCGAGAGGTTGAGGTCTACGAAGACCGTTCTCCCTTGCAAAAGGTTTTGAGACTTAACCTCTAACATCCTTCTTTGGGTCCTCAGGTAATTTACACCAGGTTTTGAAGACTAGACTGGAAGGTCTTCTTTAAGGTAAGGGAGTGGTCTCAAAAGGATTCCTTCAGAAGGAAATCTATCCAAGGCATTAGGTAGGACAAACACAGGAACAATCTCCCGAGAGAAGAATTGAAGTCTGACTTAGATCGGTAAGAAATTCGTAAAACATAAGCCATACGTGGTCTTTCCATTATAAGCATACAACCACCATTTCTGGTCAAAACACCACACAACCAGTCTTATGCTCAAACCATTCATAAATTGCACAGATTAGGAACATACATATCAACATATAAACTTCAAGATACATGATATAAAACACTTATGAGAAATAACACCAAGTGTGATTGCAACTGCTGAGAGGGGTGCTCGTTTCCACCCAACCATAGGCTCAGCGACTCCCAATGGATTTACCACTAGCCACCCCCGAGATGAGACCACGATGCTATGAGACTGCGTCTCTATTTGCCAGTGACCAAGAACGAAGGTTACTCTCATTCTCTGCTATCACTCACTCTGTATTTTCCAGAATTCTCTTCCTCTTTCCCTCACATCTTCCCTTGATCGCCCACACTTCCTACCTTTTCTCTGTTCGGCAAGGTTGCGTGTGGCACGATTTTCCTCGCAGTGGTCAGGTCTGAGGACTCTATGGATGGGCAGTTCACCCCCATCCCTCATTACTCATGAGGATCCCTTTACCTACCAATCCTGACGAGTCATTTAATTCGGGGCCAACGAACCGCTCTTGGTTCTCCGGGCCAATGAAGTCCAAATATGGTATTGGTTTCAGTGGAAGTTAACACCACCATTCCAAGTGCCTTCCACCACCTTTATCCAGCCATCGTGGTCTCTTTTTCAGCATATCTGTAATGTTCCTGACTTGGCTATTCTAGGAAACGTTGCTAATGTGTGTGTAGGATCAAAGGTTTACAACATATAAATGATCATACAAATAATAAATGCGACAAAGGACTGCAAGTTTGTATTATGATATCTCTGTGGATTACAAAAATGGTCGAATGCGGCTGAATAACTGACAATACTCGACTAGATCAACATACAAAGGATCTTAGCCGGAATATAAATAAGCAACTGCGACTGAATAAAATAACAACAATCGGCTAGATCAAAAGACAAAAGGATCTTAGCCGGAATACAAATAACTAAAAGATAATACCCGAAATATGGGAGCACTGAAGAATGATGGAAGACTTGGATGATCTTCCCGGTGACTAGGGTGTGTCTTTCAACACCGAAATCAGCCAACTGGTGTCTTCCTCCTGGAATACACTGAACTATCTCTC
>ML818765.1:115405-126769 GCA_009831015.1 Picea engelmannii
ATAAGATCAAACATGCAGCTGATGGAAGTGTGGAAAATTTCAAAGAAAGATTTGTAGCAAGAGGCTTCACTCAGAAAGAAGGAATCCACTACGAAGAGACTTTTTCTCCTGTAGCCAGGTATACCTCCATTCGAACTATTATTTCTTTAGCTCCCGTTCTTAGTTGGAAGCTACATCAGATGGATGGAAAAACAACACTCTTGAATGGAAAGATTGAATAGGAGTTCTTTGCAGAACAACCAGATGGTTTTGTACTGCATAACAAAGGCACTCATGAATGCAAGCTAAGGTAGGCCTTGTATGGTCTTAAACAGGATCCCGGAGTTTGGTATGACAGGATTGATGGTTTTCTTAAAATCCTAGGATTTCAGAAAAGTGATGTTGATGCAAATCTGTACTTCAAGGTAAGAGGTAACCAACCTGTTATACTAATACTTTATGTTGATGATATCTTTCTAACAGGAAATGAAGGAATAATATCCTAGTGTAAGAGGGATCTAACCTCAGAATTCGAGATGAAATACTTAGGCTTGATGCATTACTTCCTAGGATTGGAAGTGTAGCAAAGACATGGAAAGATATTTATGGCACAAGGAAAATACACAGTGGATGTACTAAAGAGGTTTGGTATGATGGATTTCAAATCCATGTCTACTCCGATGGTTACCAACCAGAGGAAGCTGCATGATTCTGATACAGGCTCAGATTTGGTGGATCCCACCATGTATAGGCAGCTGATTGGATCATTGATGTACATGATCCACACTGGGCCAGATATATGCTATGCAGTGATTGCAATGAGTCATTTCATGACTGAACCAAGACAGAGACACTGGGTGGCAACAAAGCACATCTTGAGATATATCAGAGGGACCATTACTTATGGTCTGAGATATACATCCAGTGGTGGTTTATTTCTGCATGGGTATGCAGATGTTGACTGGGTAGGAATCCCAGTGGATCGAAAGAGTACTTCCAGATACGTTTTCAGTTTAAGATCCACTAGGATCTCTTGGTCAATCTGAAAGCATGGATCCATTGCACAGAGTACAACAGAGGCTGAGTACATTGCAACAATTGATGCTAGCAAGGAAGCAGTATGGCTCAGAAAATTGGTTTTTGGGTTGTTTGGAGACAAGCTTGAGACGATGGTGGTTCATTGTGATAATAAAAGTTCCATAAAAATGATAGAGAACCTGGTATTTCACGATAGGTCAAAACATATTGACATGAGATACCACTACATCCAAGACTTGGTTCAAAGAAAGACTATAAAGTTACAATACATAGCCACGAGCGAGCAGGTAGCTGATATCCTGACCAAGCCTCTCACCTAGAGACAGTTTGTAGAACTGAGAGGAAAGCTTGGTATGGCTAAGAATGACTCCCTCACTCAGAGGAAGTGTTAAATTTGGCAGCATTGACATTCATTCTCCAATGAGAGGCCATATGGGCCACCCTGAGGCTAGCCAGGGAGATTTGGAGAATCAACCAGTCTTGTGAGGTATTGACAAAATCTAGGGGGAACGTACAACCTCTGTGAGTCAAACCAAAAGTCAGGATGAACAAGATGCTATGTTAGTCTAATGAAAAATTCAAGGGGAACGTACAACCTCTGTGAGCATAGATAGTCTAGTGCAAAATTCAGGGGGAACATACAACCTCTGTGAGCATAGACAAACTAGTGAAAAATTCAGTGGGAACGTACAACCTCTATGATCCTAGTCAAGCCTTGTGAGCCATGAGCAAAATTCAAGGCATCTAGAAAAATTTAGGTTGAATATAAAATTCCTATGAGCTAGAAACAAACGATATTCCTAATATTGCAAATGATATAAATGTATTGATCTAGTGCGTTGGCACGTGTAACATTATCCACCATGAAGAGAATTTCAAATTTCCTTTTAAAGAGTCAAGTTGTAACTGAAGTCTCAAGTCTAGTTCTATTTTAGAACTAAAAGTGTAATGTTGAGTTGCAACTGAAGTCTTAAGTCTAGTTCTATTTTAGAACTAAAGTGTAATGTTGAGTTGCAACTGAAGTCTTAAGTCTAGTTCTATTTTAGAACTAAAGTGTAATGTTGAGTTGTAACTAAAGTCTTAAGTCTAGTTCTATTTTTGAACTAAAGTGTAATGTTGAGTTGTAACCAGTCTCAAGTCTAGTTATAAGTTCGAACTAAAGCATATCAGTCTCAAGTCTAGTTCTATTTTCTAACTAAAGTGTAATGTTGAGATGTAACCAGTCTCAAGTCTAGTTCTAAGTTCGAACTAAAGTATGAAGCTAAGTTATGATTAACTCATGCAAACAGGTTACTATTTCGAGTCTCTCCTCTTCAACCTATATAAGAAGAGGTCGACCCCTCTCTTCAATACAATTTTGTTATGTAGGTTAAGGGTGAAGCAATAGAGGCACACATCAGTGATAAAGAGGCAACATACCAAAGAAACATATTAGTGTTGCATATCAAAAATAGAGGCAACATATCAGAGGTGTATTTCAACAAGGTAATTTAGGTCTTTGTCAAGTCAGAGTCATCTTGGAAAGATATTTAAGAGCAGAACATTCATGGTGGATATTTGTAAGTGATCTTACATTATTAATGCAATAAAGGAATATCGTTTGTTGGAGTTTTTCTCCTTCTATAGGGTTTCCCCAGGGTATATGTGTTGTTGATGTGCATGCTTACTTATCTACATAGTTATTTCTATTCGATTATGATTTGGAATTATTGAAGTGTATTAAGATGGAATCAAAGTGTTGAAGAAAATAAAAGAATTAATCCGCATAAGAAATCAAGATCATAATTTAACAGTATTCATCTCGTTCAATAATAATCAAGGTTGAACAAGGACTGAATGAAAACATGTAACAAGTGCAGAGAATACGGGAAGCGCTACAGTCCAAGTTTGGAATCTCAATCAGAACAAAATTCCTATCCGATAACCTACTCTAAACATAAGCAAGATATATCATCAAAAAATAAATTATTTTACAACAATTTAATACATGACTAATACGATTAAGTAAGCCTAACAATGCCATACTGTACAGAAGCCAACGATATAAAAATGACCCAATGAGAGAAAAAATTTCCATGAAGTATTGATATCTGCGAGAGGTAAACATATTGTTGGAATTCAATAGTATTGCAGTCGAAGCATAAAACAGAAAAAGGCCATCAACATATAACCCCTTTTTGTTTTTATATCATTTAACTAATGAACATATATCTATACAGATCATATAGAAAAGGAAAAACATTATCCCCAAGGAAATAAGCCTCTATAATTTTCAAATATACATAAATTCTAGATGATATATAAAATATTAATTTAATTTCAACACTAGATACGCACATAATAATTCCAAGAATAAGTACAATTAGTAATTGAAAATCAAATTTTACAACTATAATTATACATAGCAGTACAATTGAAAACGTTAAATGTTGTAACCCTCAAAATGTGGTTCATTGATGATCTTCAATCTCAAAATCTTGCACAATGTCCTCCCTTTTTCTTTTCAATCCCAAGAATTTACCGATACCTCCCAACCAATGCTAGGGGTACTCTTATTCCCCCTTATCCCCCCGAGCCACAAAGGGACCACACACAAAAACCAAAACTCAATAGCACAAAATTTCCTTCGCAAGGTGAGGTTTCCACCTCTTGCACAAGTTTGAACCCGACTCTCACAAGTAAAATCAATCAATAAAAATTTCAACAACACAACATTCATCCAACAATAGGGCCCCTTCTCTCTTCCTCACCATTTCTTTTATAGGAAAAGTTGTATTGACACATGTCCTCCCATGAATAATTAAACAATTTAAAATAATTAAATTAAGGATTATTCACCCTCAACACATGTCACACTCTCCCCAAATTGCACATGTTAAATCTCTTTTTTATATTAATTAGACATTTTCCCTCACATTACCCAATTTGTTCATATTTTTTCTCCTAGATGTCTCTTAGTTCCCCAATCCCTCCTTTATTGTGTCCCTTAACTAAAATACAATTTTAGTTTGATTAGGAGTCTTCCTTCAGTTAGGATTTAGTGGTTGATTGGATTGGGATACTAACTCCATGTTGACCACCTATTCTCTCATGAATTTATTTTCTTTTATTTAAAAATTCATTTTTATTATTTTCATGCACACATGTGCACATACCCAATTTTTATTCTTATTTGTTATTTTACTTAATTTACTAGTCTAACTCCCCTTATTCCCATTTAATGTTTTATTTAGTCAAACACCTTAGACTTAGACTCTTGTTAGTTTTCTAGATTAATTCACTAGTTAATTGTATGCCCTTTTCTAACAATTTCTAAGCATTTTTATCTTATTTTCTAGGCCTTCTATATTTTTATTAACTCACTATTTTGTTTACACAATGTGCCCTTCAAGACGCACTTCCTTGATCCAAGGGTGCCACTCACCATTGAATAGTTTAGAATTTTTTCAGACACTTGGAGTCAACACTCCACTGGTTGCCCTTGTGAGAGACTAAGGGATTTTCTAAGGAATAAGGATTTTTCCTTATTACACACCCCTTAGAATTCCTCATGAGTGATTGTCTCAGTCTTCCCTCACGACATCGTGGACCTCTCTGAACAAGGCAATTTTTAACCTTGGTTCAGGTCACGGTGGGAGTGCTAGTAGGTTGTGACAGGGACGTTGTCACACCTCTCCCTCATCTATTTGGTTTCTGTGTATGACCCCTTTACTCCATACGTGAGTTGGATTAGCAAGCGTCACCATGCCTGCATCCATTGATAAGAACATTGTCAATAATCCACATACATAACATCCATACTGAAATCATCATACAACTTATGCGTATAAATCAAGTACTCAAACCAAAATACAAGTCCACTCCCTGACTCAATCCGGAGTCCAAGGAAGTCCATTGATGCCATCAACATCCTCAATCTGTCATGTTTTATGCACACTTAGGAAAACTCATCATAATACCTGTCAATATATACATCTAGAAAAATAACATATAAATCTCAATACTCAACATATCATAACTCATATCAAAGCAAAAATCATAATGTAACATAACCGGATCACTTGCTCGCAAATGTCCTCAAATAATAGGTCAATATAAAAATGTGATCAGTGGAACTGGATGTTACAATTTATTTATTAATTATCCTTATCATAAAGTTATTTGTCATTTTTATTAACTAAAGTTGTTTAAATTAAGTAGCTAAAAATAGTTCAACTAATTGAGGAACTACCTTTTAGAGAATGAAAGGAAGAATCAAAGGACAAAGAAGACATGAGGAGGAATTAGGGAGAAACACTTCTGATAAGTTTTTCTCTTGTTTCATATTGAGATTTCTGAATTTCATCTTTTCATTTTTTGACTTCCTTAAAGGGATAAATCCTCTTTTTGACAGCAAGATCTTTCTAAAGGTGGAAAAGAAGAAAGGACTAGGGAGCATTGATATTTGGCATGATTCAGAAGGTCATTCATTTCTGTTGGCAATCTGTGTATTTTAATTAGAATATCTGAATTAATTTTTCAGCTCTGATTAAGATTTTTTTGCAGGATCAAGACTTGGTGGTCTTGTGACTTGGTTGATCCAGTGTATTCAGTGTTGGTCATCTTATTTCAGACATTAGTTATCTTTGTATGATGTTAAATTCCACCTTAGAATTCTAATTATGATCTTGGTCCTCACCCTTGTAGGGGTTTGAAAAGAGACATTTTGGTTGTAACTCTAAAAATATATTATTAATAAAGGTTTGGTTTTTCTCAATTGAGACTTGTGTATTTATGTTTTTCATATTGTATTTACTTCTTTATTTCATTAATTTTTTATTCTTTAATCATTTATATACAACAAATTACATTTAAAATAAAATAAAATAGCACACAACTTGATAATAGAATCAACTCCAAGAACATATTTCTTGAGGGATGATTGTTTTTTTTTCCTAGGCTATAAACCCATGGTAACATTCTCACCTATCTCACCTTATCCTAGTGAGATTTGAATATGATTGAGTGATGAATTTTCATTCCTCACATCAACATTTATTTGGCGTCCATACTGGGGACTAATATTGTATTCTCTAGTTTTGTTCTTTGTATATTCTGATTTGTATTATTTTTAATGAATTTGCTTACCCAACAACAACTTGATTTAACATTTCCTGATCAAAGAAACATTGATTCTTGTCTTTTTTATTTAATTCTTGAAACTACCCATACCTGGGAAGAGCTTGAGCATTATTGGTTATCCATATTAGATAGATACATTGAAATTCAATACCAAAGAGAAGCCCTTCAGAGGCAAGCTCAAAACAAACCTCCTAAGTGAATTATTGTCTTATGTCTAGTAATAGTCATTTTTCTATATGTTTAAGAGGTCAATCACTTGAATTTAATCCTCTCCTAGAAATAGGAAGGAAGAAATAAATTGTTGAGAATCTTCAGTCTAAACTCGTAAGTTTTTTTCACATTCTTCTTCAGAAATAATAAGTATTTCAATCTCCTTTCCTCCAAAGAAACCTATAATGACTTCGTCCGATAGTGGTTCTAGTAGTACTAGTGGTTCTTCATCATCACAATATTCATCATAATCCTTAATAGCAAGTATATGTGGCCATTATAATCATGTTGTATCAACTATAAATCCAACCAAGGAAATTAAAAAAATTGGTTTGTTCAAATTTGAAGAATATCTAGATGCTACTCCATGGCATGTGTCTTCTCCTCTTAATTTAAACCCAACTACAACTCCCTTTCCTAAATTCAAATATCATTTGCCCAAGTTTTATGGAAATGTCACTATATTAGTCAATGAACATCTCATTTCCTTTTCCAACTCTTGTCATAATATAGGGGCAAATGAGAATGATACTTGCATGAGTTTATTTGTCAATTCATTAGAGGGAAAAGATGCAGCTGATTTTTTTGAATTAACCACCTAAAATTTTCTCTACTTGGGATAAATTTTATTATTGGTTTAATTTTACTTATGGACAACCCCAAAGTCCCAACATATAAGCTTAAAAATTACAATAATCTTTTTTACAACAAGGGTGAAACCATAAAAAAAAATCAATCTACATTTCACAAAATTGTACAATCAAATCCCAAATATTATCAGACCTCATAATCATGTCGCTTTAATCCATTACTATAATACCTTACACATGCCTTATATACATAGGCTTGAAGAAAATAATGTTGATAATATAGGATCCACTTTACAAACCTTCTTGGAATTTGAGTAACAGTTGCCTAGGATAGGTCTTTCAAGTGAATGCTATGTTAAACAAAAAGGTATGTCAATTTTTTTTGCAGTTGATTCAAGACATGAGCAATCGGATGATTTATTTTTAGAGAAAAGGGGTTACTTATACATCATCCCCTGTTGAAATTTCTCCACAATCTTCTTTTAAGAATCATCCAACTAATTTTTAGTCTAATACTAAACCAAAAGGATATTCTTCCAAGGATTTGGTGCAATTTTTGTGATAATAACCACGATGAAAGTACCTGTAAGGTAAAAAAGAGAGAAAAAGAGTGAATATTTGGCAAAAAGGTTGATACAACTATTGTTTCCTTAAATTGGGATCCATAAGAGGATGTTGTGATGGTAGATACAAGGAATAAATCATATGCAAACAAAGGGAAGAGTGGTCCTCCTAAGACTACTTTTTCCCCAAGTTCATCCTCTCAGCAAAAAAACCCTCAAGTTACCAAGGGTACACAAAGACAAGATGTTTCTACCTCTTCTCCTTCTTATTATAAATATAATATATTCAAGTAGCTAGCTACAATAAAAGCAGATGCATCTTTACTGGATATGGTCATTGTCCCAAAGCAACAAAGGCATCTAAAAGAATTATGGAAGGTAAAAATTATACCATATCTAGTTTATCTGAAGAATCAAATGAAGAAGAATTGTATATAAATAAAGTAGATTTATATAACCCTCGGAGTTATGTTAAAAATCCTCCCTTCTATGTATTAGTAAAAATAATGGATAAAATTTCCCACTGCTACCTAATTAATGGTGGGTTAGGTCCCAATGTTATGTCAACGATTATCATGGAAGAATTGGTTCTTTCATGCACAAACAAGAATTCAAAGAGAATTTTGTCTTATAATAGTCAACAACAAGTTACAATTGGAGAAATCAAAGGTGTAACATTAGTATTATGTGCTCGTCCGGAAATTAGAACCACATACAACATTCAAGTCATAGATATGCTAGTTAGTAATTATTCTATCATTTTAGGAAGAGATTGGAAGGATTTAACTGGTGGATACATTTATTTAGATAGATCACACATGTCCCTCCTTAAAAATGGAAATAGCATCATCGTTATCAGGGAATGATGAATCTTTCCATGTATTGAGAGTCTTTTGTAGCCTCATGTAAATTATATTAAGGAAGACCTATGTGTATACTCTATATTTCTTGAAGAAGATAGTGATTTTTTTTTCCCTCTCCAGAGCCTGAAGATGGAATGTGGCACATGCACTTTCATGGTGCATGTTTAAGTGAGGGTAACGATGCAGGTATAATTTTATACTCTCCCACAGGAAAGATGCATAATTTTTCTTACAGGTTAGAGTTTGCTTGCACTAATAATATTATAGGATTTTAAGCCTTGATCCTTGGTATTGAAAATGATTTTAATATCGGTTTCTATAATATTATTGTGTTTGGATATTCTAAGTTGATTGTGAATATGGTTAGAAGAATGTATAATCCCTCAAACAATTTATTGAAACAATATACACAAGCAGTGTGGTATTTGATATGAAATTTCTTGTCTTTTAACATCACACACATCAGTATAGAATTGAATTTGATGGTGGATAGGCTCTTTTTTTTGCAACAAATTCTTCAAGGAAATAGTTTCCTCAAAGGCCTTATTGTACATCCATGTCTTTATATCATCCACATTTTTCAAACAATGTAGAATCTTGGTAATTTTTTGCCGATTACAAAAGTATTTGTTCTTTCTTGAAAAATGAGCCTATTAAAAGAAAGGAAATTATATGTGGAAGATGATAAATTTCCTAAAGGAATGACTCCTCTAAAAAGTTAATTCTCGTCTACTGATGTTGGAAATAAGAAAGACAAGGAAGAGGAGGAGTCAAGAAGAAATATTTGTGATATCATTTTACTGAATATTGGGACTCATGATAATCTAAAGACTTTGAAAATTGGAGCCTAGTGTGATGAAGAAGAAAAACATAAATTCATGGAGTTATTATGTGAATTCAAAGATGTATTTTCTTGGTCATATGAGGATCTTTGTGGTTTTGATCCTAATGTCATACAACATGTTATTCCTATCCAGGAAGAAAAAAAACTAGTTAGGAAGAGGCAAATACCTATTACCCTTCCTTAGAAGCAACAATACGAAAGGAAGTGAGAAATTAATTAATTCTCACATTATCTTTCCCATAAAATATTTTGAGTGGGTATCTAATCTTGTCCCAATGTAGAAGAAAAATGGTGATATTATATTATGTGTTGATTTCCATGCTTTGAATAGGGAAAGTGTAAAAGATCAGTTTCCTCTTCCAAATATGGAATTAATTTTGTAGAAAGGGGTATGGTCACAAATGATGTCCCTTCTTGATAGTTTTTCAAGTTATAATCATATCAGAATCAAGAGGGAAGATAAATACAAAACCACATTTACTATTCGTTGGGGTACCTTTGCATATGGAAGAATTCCATTTGGTCTAATAAATACAGGTGCTACCTTTTAGAGGGCTATGGAAATAGCCTTTGATGATATCATCAATAATATTATTCAAGTTTATATCGATCATTTAACTATTTATTCTAGAAACTGACAAGATCATTTTGATCATCACAAAAAAGTTTTATTGTGTTGCAGAAAGTTTGGAATTTCCTTGAACCCTACAAAATCAATCTTTGGTGTCATACAAGGAAACATTCTTGGTCATATTATCTTTGATTTAGGAATAAGTATTGATCTTGAGAGGGTTACCCCCATTCAAAATATTCAAGCTCCTACTTGTAAAAAGGAGATTCAATCTTTTATGGGTAAAATCAATTTTGTTAGAATATTTATTCCTAATTTTGCAAGAATAGTTAAGCCAATTCACAATATGCGTAAGGAAGATCGGTCATTCTCATGGAATGATGATATCGACAAATATTTTGTAGAAATCAAGAAAGATATTAGTTCTGCACCGGTTTTGGCGAAACCTAATTTTGAAAAAGATTTATTATCTATGTTAATGCTATTGAGGAAGCGATATTTGTTATCCTTCTTCAAACAAATGATCAAAATAATGACCATCCTATAGCCTACATGAGCCAAATTTTGTCTAATGATGAATTTAAATATACTTTAATTGAAAAACATACATACACTCTTGTAAAAGCTATTAAGAAATTTCACCATTATATATTAGATGAGCACACACGGGTAAAAGTACCTTTTCTTTCCATCAATTTTTTTCTTTCTCAAACTCATCTTTCAGGGAAACTTGCACATTGTCTTGCTAAAATACAAGAACATGATTTCATGATAACAACTTCTCATAAAATCAAGGGACAAAATCTATCTTTACACTTGGCTCAACATCCTGAACCAAGTGTTATTTATGAAAATGATGAGGATGTTTTGTCTGCACATTTTCTTGCTGAACATGAAGATCTCGAGTTATAAGAACATCCTTTGTACAAGGACATCATTTATTATTTTCAATTTCAAAAATGTCCTAACAATATTAAATATCATCAACGTAGGAGGGTTCGTCTCGAAGTCTCTAAATATCTAATCTTGGGTACTTCCCTTTTTCCATAGAACTATTGACAGATTTTTGTTACGTTGTGTAGACAACACAACAACACAAAAGTTTTTAAAGAAAATTCATGGATCAATAGATTCAAGCACTCATATTGGTGGTCATTTTGTTGCAAAATCCATTGCATTCAAAATCTTGAGAACTAGTTATTGTTGGCCTTCAATCTTCAAAGATTCTTACAAATTTACATAGGCTAGTAATGAATGCCAAAGGTTTACAGGAAAAAAAAAGTTTTATTTCATGCCTTTACAACCAATTCTCCCAGATTTTCCTTTTTCAAAATGGGGATTATATTTGATTGGTCCTATTAATCCTCCATTCTATGTTGGACATACTTTTATCCTAACAACAATAGACTACTTACTAAGAAGAATGAAGTTGTACCACTCAAGCATGCACAATATGAACAAGTAATCACTTTGTTGGAATCTAATATATTCTCTCATTTTGGTCTTCTGACAGAAATCATTTATGATAATGGACCAACTTTTATTTATGAAAAATTTACCCAATTTATTAATAAATTTGGTGTGA
>ML818765.1:142132-153701 GCA_009831015.1 Picea engelmannii
AGGTGTAATAACATCTTTCTTGCTTTCTCCTTCACATTTTATTTTCCATATCTTTCTGTGAGATATTCTGGTTTTTGGATCTTCTCTTTCTAATTGTGTTTTTGGAGATTTGTCATCTCCTTTCTTCTTCCAACTTTTATTAGGTTTTGTCACCGACTTGAATGACTTGTTCAAATATTGAATTTTTGTATTCTTGCAGTTTTAGGATTTGTGCCCAAACCTATCATAGTTGTAACATCTCATTGTATGACAAATTTTTGTTGTGTGCCCAACAAAATTACATCTCCAACGTCTAATTGATTGATTCGATTTTCTTGTATATCCTTCCTCTAGTTTATTGCAGTTCATTTCTTTATGGAAAAAGCTATGACAAGAGAACAAATACTCATTGAAGGTGTTTCCATTCTTGATTTTATTTTGGCTTGAAGGATCTGTTATTTGATTTTCTTCTTCTTTTTTACTTCTATAGTTGTCTTCCTTAACAAAGTTCATGACTTGTAATTTATTTGTACTTGCACCATTTCCTTTTGAGAGGGATGATCCTTTCTCATGTTTGTAAATGGTGCTCCATTTGTCATTGTCTTCTTTCTTATTGTATCCAAGTCCAGTTTTGTCATCAGTTGATCTTTGTTCTTCCAAATCTTATCTAGGATAGTTGATCTTTGGTTCTTCCAAATATTATCTAGGATATCTGAGCTACTCAATTTTGTAGAACCCAATTTAAACTCCCCCCTTTTTTGTATTTTGTTTCTTTGGATTAACAAATTAAGACTTCATCAGAATTTGATATTGTCCCATATTCTTCTATAGGTACTTCTTTTTCTTGATCTTGATTTATCTCATATTGAGTTTCACATTCTTCATTAGGACCTTTACCCATCATGTTCTTATTACTAGTTTCTTTATTTTCAGGTGTAATAACATCTTTCTTGCTTTCTCCTTCAGATTTTCTTCTCCATATCTTTCTATGAGATATTCTGCTTTTTGGATCTTCTCTTTCTAATTGTGTTTTTGGAGATTTGTCATCTCCTTTCTTCTTCCAACTTTTATTAGGTTTTGTCACTGACTTGAATGACTTGTTCAAATATTGACTTTTTGTATTCTTGCAGTTTTGGGATTTGTGCCCAAACCTATCACAGTTGTAACATCTCATTGTATGACAAAATTTTGTTGTGTGCCCAACAAAATTACATCTCCAACATCTAATTGATTCATTGGATTTTCTTGTATATCCTTCCTCTAGTTTCTTGCAGTTCATTGCTTTATGGCAAAAACTATGACAAGAGAAACAATACCCATTGAAGGTGTTTCCATTCTTGATTTTATTTTGGCTTGAAGGATCTGTTATTTGATTTTCTTCTTCCTTTTTACTTCTATAGTTGTCTTCCTTAACAAAGTTCATGACTTGTAATTGATTTGTACTTGCATCGTTTCCTTTTGAGAGGGATGATCCTTTCTCATGTTTGTAAATGATGCTCCATTTGTCATTGTATTCTTTCTTATTGTATCCAAGTCCAGTTTTGTCATCAACTGATCTTTGGTTCTTCCAAATCTTATCTAGGATAGTTGAGCTACTCTGGAATTTTACAATCTTATTTGTCTTTTCATTCATCTGTTTGAGATTGACTATTTCTAACTTTAATATTTGACAAAATTCTTCCTTTTTAGTCAACTGAATCTTCAGGGTTTCTTCCACCTTTTTAGCATGTTGAATATGAGTCCTTATATTGATAGCTATTGCTTCTGTCTCATCCAAGACTTATTTTCACTTAATAGTTTTTCCATATGTCTTCAATTCTTCCAAATCTCTTGTTAAATCATAAAATTTAGTTTTCAAAACTTTGACTTCTTCCTCATATTCTAGCTGAATACTTTTGAGGTTGATGTTTTATAACCCAAACATATGACATGATTCTTCCTTTTAGTTATTTGAACCTTCTTAGCTTCTTCCTTTTTCTTATCTTCTTCAATTTGAGTCATTAGATCTGCATTAGTACTTTCATTTATCTTTTTGAAATTGATGATTTCTAATTCCAACATGTGGTAAGAATTTTCTTTCCTTGTCAACTGGATTTTTAGGTATTCTTCACTTTTTTTAATTTCCTCAAGTTGAGTGTTTGATTTTTCAACCTTCTTTCTAATATTCACAACTTTTGCTTCCAGCTTATGACATGATTCTTCCCTTTTGTTCAACTTGTTCCTTACTTCCTCCTCTCTTCTTTTGGATTCTTCAAGTTGGGTTTTTAGATTGACATTACTTTCTCTTAGTTCTTTTAGATCTGCAAGGTTTCTGCTAAGTTCATCATCTTCCTTCTTTTCTTCTTTTGCTTGACTGATTTCATTCTTCAATTTCTCAATCTCTTCTTCTTTTTCTTCTAACTGAAAGTTTTTCTTAGATGTGATTTTTTCAATGTCTTTGAGTATTTCCTTTATTTCCATGATATTCTTTTAACTATTTTCAAGAAATTCTTTAGTGTATTCATGAAGAAAACTATAGTTTGAATCATTATGGTCATAGTGGTATACATAGAGAGTCCAATCAACTTTATGTTTTTCCTTTGATAGTTCTTCTGTTGAAATAATGTATCTGCAAAGTGTATTCTAATTATTATTGTTGTATTATTCATTAGACCAATCCCCTATTGCGGATTGATCATGTTGGCTATTGTAAAATACCAAATCCCCTTTTGTGGATTGGTAAAAAAATAATTGTAATAGGAAGAATAAGAAGTCGACTCCAGAATATATTAAAGGCCCCCCGGATATATTAAAGGTGGTTATAACCACCGAGAAGAAGAATTTGGCCCTGCTAGTGAAGAGACACCTTCGTCCACACGTGCCATAGTTGTATAAATAAGGAGACTAACACCTCATTTAGACATACACTCACTTGTTCATTGAGAAGCTAGTTTCAGAGNGAGAGAGAGAGAGAGAGAGAGAGAGAGAGAGAGAGAGAGAGAGAGAGAGAGGCGCATTCTTGGGAGAGGAATTTATGTATTTGTTTGAGTTATCTCTTGGCATTGTATTGGTTATCTATAATAAGGAAGTTTTGCTGGGTTTTCTCCCCCATGAGGGTTTTCCAGGATAAATGATGTGTCTCTTGTGATTGTGTATTTCTCAATGATCCTATATTATGTTATTGTTATCTAGTGAAATGCAAAGAACTCTAATAATAGCTTAAACCTTAACATGGTATCAGAGCTAAGCTGAAGAGAACATCTTTCACAAGAGAAAGTGAAAAACGTCATTGTTGTCATACATGAAAATTAGGGATTTGGTTGATGAAGTATTTCAACCCCAAAACCATCTAGAAAAGTGTGCCCTTCCTCAAGGATCACTTTGGCATCCTCAGCGCAATTTTTCAGTTGCTAGATTTCCTAGAAAGTGAAACCCTAGTTTCAAAAAGTACCAGAAGTACTAGAATACCAGAGGTACCAGAAAACCAGAAGCACCAGTCCAGAGAAATATGTTGATGAAGTTTGAAGGGGTAAACGTTGGATTTTCATAAATCTAACTACACCAACTTACTCGCCTCAGCTCAATGCATCTTTCCCCTGGATCAAAATTCCAAAATTCAAAGTTTGAAAAATTAGGGTTTCCTCATAAAACCCTAAGTTGTAGTTGCAGTTGTAGTCTCAGAACCAGTTGCAGTCGTAGTACCAGTTGCAGTCACCCTTGAAGTTATTAAGAGTTGGTAATCATTATCGTTGCTACCAGATGGTGCCTCTACCTACAAGTGTCGTCAGAGGTATGTACTCACACATGTTTAAATGGTTAAGCTTTAAAGGGTATTTGCAGGAGAAGGGATCTCTTTCCATAGATCCAAACGGATCTCAAGATCCAACACATTTAGAGGAATAATGCAACCCAGGTGTGATTATTATGATATGCATCTATTTGTTATGGAATTATTTTTATTAGTGTTGCATGTTGTAGTTATGACCATCATTCTAATATTTGATCAAAATCTGAGTCAAGGTATTAGATGGATTAAAAGTTGAGATCATAGAGTTTATCCTCTAAACCAACCTTTTGTCAAGATAGCATACTGTCTTAGTACAAAAGACAGGTTAAAGAAAGCACTCGTCATCTTGAGTGAAGGATACTTGGAAGAAAAAGCACACTCATTCTTGAGGACAAGGCTCCAGGTTTGATTAATCAAGTTGATAAGATTCAAAGGTACACATGACAAGTTGATGACTACCCCTTTACAAGTAACCATTATAGTTGAGATAGCGGTCTTTGTAAATTATTATACTTGGTAGCATGTGAGAATATAGAGGTAAGTACTTAATGTAATCATTTTCCTGATACAACTAACACCTCCTCTAGGAGAAACCTTGTGTGTTAGTTCTAGTTTTCCATGGAGGAATGTTCGATCACAACACTATAAGAGTGTTGACCTCATTTTTTAGTGTATCTCTTACTTTTGATCATTGCATCAGACAAGCCATGAGTGATAGCTCTAAAGGAGCTACTGTGATGATTATTTGTGCGATTGTTTTATCTACTATTATCAAAATGATATTATTCTTGCTTGTTGTTTTGTTGACCTTGTGTTAGGTCACAGGGGAAAACCCCGAGGAAGATATAGTGAAGGTTGCAGAGGGAAACATATTATATGAGACATGAAGCAGACTATGTACATGACCATATACACTCATGCACCAAAGAAGATGAAGAAGAAGTTATCTCTTGAGATTCAGAGTATCTCATATGAAGATTAATCGAAAGGAGCATAAGGCTCCAAATATGACCGAACATTAGAACGGGAAGAAGACCTTGTTTGAAGCCTGACTCATTATTTCATATTTAGACTTGGTATGCAACACCAAGTATACCCTGTAAGAGTTGATGAAGTCCTTGTAGAATCAGAAGAAATCGAGAGTAAGCATGATCTCAGAAAGGATCAGATGAAGAGACAACTTCTAGGGCTGGAAGACAGATGCCATGAGAAGACTAGATTGTAGCTTTAGAAACTTCTAGAATATATGAAATATCCCAGGAAGATTCCCTTGTTTTAGTGACAAAGAAGGAAGCCATTCAGAAAGACTAGGATACAGATTCTTCCATGAGACTAGAAGAGAGGTTAGTATTGAATTCCAATATTGATCTATATAGATCAAACCTGTTGCATATGTACAAAGCCTAATGTATGTCTAGAGTATTATCCCAGCAAAGGGGAGAAGACTATGACGAGATACTTATGAAGACAACTAGAATAATCATGATTCATATATAGTATGAGATGAAGGGGGATAAAACCCCATATTTAAAAATTGAATGGCAGTTGGTGCAGTACAACAGTTGGGTCATGGAGACATGACTATGATAGCATTACCCCCATGAAAGAAGAAGAGCTATCCTCGATATCATTTATTGAGCCACTCTCAGTTTCAGATGAAACTGTTGTCGTGATAAAATAAGAGGAGTTACTCTATATTTTAGCAGCCACAGTGAGAATGAAGCAATCATTCTCAGCCTCAGAGCAACTGTTGGTGTAGAATCCCAGATTCAAGAAGGAACAGTTGCAAAGAGAGTAGAGGACATACTCCCAGACAGTGAGACATATAGTGCCTTGCAGAAATCACATAGAGCTAGCACATGATTGTGCAGATTGAGTTGCAGTTGAGCAAGTGTACCAGATTGGTACAATGTAATGAGAAAAATTGATTTGAAGATTGAAGATAGAAAGACTCATGTCTACCAGTTGAAGAAGGATCTGTACGTGTTGAAACAAGGTCCTAGATATTGATATGGCAGAATTGACAGTTTCCTGACGAGATTGGGCTTTACCAAGAGTAAAGCAGATTCTAACCTCTACTTCAAGGTTATGAATGATGAGTCAGTGATATTGTTGTTGTATGTGGATGACTTATTCTTAACTGGAGAAGAAAAACTCATCACCAAATGAAAGAAGAAGCTCGCTTCCAAATTTGAGATGAAAGAACTTGGCCTAATGCATTGTTTCTTAGGTCTTGAGGTATGGCAGAGTCCAGAGAAAATATTCCTTAACCAAGGGAAGTATGCAGTCGAAATCCTGAAGAGACTCGACATGTTGGAGTGCAATTCCATGAATAAACCCATGGAAACAAATATGAAGCTACTAGTCAACACTTTGTCAGAATTGATTGATGCCATGCTGTATAGACAGATCATTGGATCACTGATGTACCTGATGAACACCAAACCAAATATCTATTTTTCCATGAACACCTTGAGTCAATTTATGGTAGAACCCAGACATGTTCACTTAGTTGCTGCAAAACATGTGATGAGGTTCCTTAAGGGTACATTAGATTGTGGTCTCAGTTATGATGGAGATCATGATTTCACACTGAGTGGGTACACTGATTCAGATTGGGATGGAAGTGTCTCTGACAGGAAGAGCACTTCAGGATATTGTTTCAGTTTGGGATCAGCCATGATCTCATGACAGAGTAGGAAGAAATCCAATATTGCTCTCAGTACAGTGGAAGAAGAATACATTGTTGTGTGTTCTGCTAGTTGCGAAGCTATATGGATTCAAAAGTTGTTGACCAATCTATTCGACCTAGATATGGAAGCAACCATGATCCTATGTGACAACCAGAGTTGCATAAATATGACAAAGAATCATGTATTTCATGACAAGTCGAAGAACATAGACATCCGATGTCATTACATACATGACATGGTGTAGAGAGGATCCATAAAGATCCAATATGTTAGCACGGATGAACAGGTTGTTGATGTGTTGACCAAGCCTCTATCTCGTGTAAAGTTTGAGCACTTTCGAGATAAGCTTGGTATAGTCTGAAAGGACCTCCCTTGAAAGGGGGAGTAGTGTTGTGTTGAGATATGCCATCCTAGTACTGTTCTTCCAGCTTAATTGCTATGATGTAAAGCCAATCTAGTACTGTGCTTCCAACTTAATTGTTGTGTTGAGATATGTCAGCCTAGTACTATGATTCCAGCTTAATTGTTGTGACATAAAGCCAGTCTAGTACTATGATTCCAGCTTAATTGTTGTGTTGAGATATGCCAGCCTAGTATTGTGCTTCCAGCTTAATTGTTGTGATGTACATCTAGTCTAGTATCATGCTTCTAGCTTAATTGTCGTGTTGAGATAGGCCAGCCTAGCGCTTTGCTTCCAGCTTAATTGTTGTGTTGAGATATGCTAGCCTAGTACTGTGCTTCCATCTTAATTGTTGTGACGTAAATCCAGTCTAGTACCATGATTCCAACTTAATTGTTGTGTTGAGATAGGCCAGCCTAGCATTGTGCTTCTAGATTAATTGTTGTGATGTAAATCCAGTCTAGTATTGTGTTGCGAGCTTCATTGTTGTGTTGAGATTCCAACTTAATTGTTGTGTTGTGATTCCATCTTAATTGTTGTGTAGTGATTCCAGCTTAATTGTTGTGTTGTGATTCCATCTTAATTGTTGTGATGATGTGACCAGCCTCATGCTGTGATGATGTGACCAACCTCATGCTATGATGATGTGACCAGCCTTGTGTTGTGATGATGTGTTGACAACCTCGTGTTGTGATGATGTGTTTCCAACCTTTGTGCTATAATATTGTTGTTTTTGATGTTGTATCAGCCTTTTGCTGTTATCGATGATGATGATGTATTAGTGTTATACTAATCCATGTTGATGTAGTTGATGATGATGATGCCATTTCAGATTCTTACTGAAGATGATGTTGATGATGCCACTTCAGCCTCTTGTTGAATATGATGTTGATGATGCCACTTCAACCTCTTGCTGAAGATGACGATGATGATGCCACTTCATCTCCCGAGTCCTTGTTGTAGATGATGATGATGATATTATTTCAGCTTTAATGCTGAAGATGATGATGATGATATTATTTCAGCTTTAATGTTGAAGATGATGATGTTATTACCTTAGCCTCATACCGATGAGGATGATGATGCTACTCCAGATCCATGTTGTGTTGATGATTTTCCAGCCTCTGTGTTGCGTTAATGATGAGAAAAAATTCTGATGATTTATAGCTATGCCAGTCAGTGTTCCAATATGATATTGATGATATTGTCCTTTCACCCACCTGATGTTTTTGATGATGTTGTCCTCTCTCTCTCCTGATGTCGTTGTCGAATACCCTTATTGTTAATGGGGAGTGTTGAAATAATGTAACTTCAAAGTGTATTCTAATTATTATTGTTGTATTATTCATTAGATCAATCCCCTATTGCAGATTGATCATGTCGGCTGTTGTAAAAGACCAAATCCCCTTTTGCGGATTGGTCAAAACATAATTGTAATAGGCAGAATAAGAAGTCGGCCCCAGAATTTATTAAAGAGGCCCCATAATATATTAAAGGTGGTTATAACCACCCAGAAGAAGAAGTCGACCCTGCCAGTGAAGAGACACCTCCATACACACGTGCCAGAGTTATATAAATAAGAAGGCTAGCGCCTCATTTAGACATACACTCACTTGTTCATTGAGAAGCAAGTTTCAGAGCTGCAGTTGGAGAAGAGAGAGAGAGAGAGAGAGAGAGAGAGAGAGAGAGAGAGAGAGAGAGTCACATTCTTGGGAGAGGACTTTCTGTATTTGTTTGAGTTATCTCTTGGCATTGTATGGCTATCTATAATAAGGAATTTTTGTTGGGTTTTCTCCCCCATGAGGGTTTCCCAAGATAAATGATGTGTCTCTTGTGATTGTTTATTTCGTAGTGATCCTATCTTATGCTATTGTTATCTAGTGAAATGCAAAGAACTCTAATAATAGTTTAAACCTTAACATATTCTTCTACTTCATCTATGGGATAAATGTTAACATAACATTTTTCTGATTCTTTTAGTAATTCTTTTCTTTTATTGTCATGTTTCTTTAATTCTTCCATCTCTTCTGTTGGATTAACAACTTCGGTTTTCAACTTTTGATCTCTTCTTATTTGTTTTCTAGATGGAAATTTTGTTCATGATCTTCATGGTTAGATTGATATATCTTTTGTAGTAGCATCATATCTTTCTGTTGGATTTTCTCCAACTCTTCTAAAGTGCACAGGGTTGTGTAGTCAAGACTGTCAAGAGCCTCCACAGGAACTTTAATATGCATATAATTTCTTGGTTCCAACCGAATCTCTCTTATAACAGCTGCAACATCAGTTTTAAGATTATGTAATCTTTATTTAGTTATTACTGAGGTATTGTTCAATTCCTTGATGAGGTTGTCTTCCTCACTATTGACTGACATTTTCATCAAATCTTGTATTTCATTATGATTAGAAATATTTTTTTCTACATTATCTTCTTCAATTTGATTGTAGTTTTCCTTTTCTTTATCTTCTTCATTATCTTGATAAGAACTCTCTTCTTCTAAGTTTTGTTCTTTATTCCGACAGGAATCCTCTGTATCTGAGTCTTGTTGCTCACTTTGATAGGATTTATCTTCTTCTTGTGTTTCATTCTGATAACAATTTTCTAGTTGAAGCCATAATTCTTTAGCAAATTTGTAGTGTTTCATATTTTCTTTGACTTGGTCTGACAATCCATCCTGAATTTCTTGTAAGGCTACTAAATTATTTCTCCTTGCTTCCTTTGCAATTTTGGATTTTCTCTTTGAATTATTTAAGTGCCAGGGATTACTTACTATTGAATCCCAAACTCCAGATCCTCTTGACTTCAAATATCTTTTCATATTTTCCCTCCATTATGAATAATTTGTTCCATCAAATAAGGGAGCTTCATTTGTGGAGATAACAATTTGTCCACCCATTTCTTCTGAATCTACCTTCAGTGTTTAAACTGTGTTGAAGGAACCTACTTTGATACTAATTGTTTAAATGGATACTTGACACTGAGAGGGGGGGGGGGTGAATCAGTGTCACAAAACTTTGAACAATTTTCCACTTTTCACAAATTAACTGAACAACAAATATTTATTTCATTTTCTTAATCAAGATATATAAAATAATAAATACTTTATTTATTTATTTAACTTGAATGAATACATAAGATCAATATTTGAATATCATCTTCAAGCAATTATGAGAGACCCAACTCTCGGTTACAAGACCCAGCTTGTATTTCTCAGATCCAACTGCAAAATGAGGAATCCAATCCTCATAACAAGTCCTAGCTCATTGATCTCAGAACCAACTGAGATGTGAGGAATCCAATCCTCATACAAGACCCATATTGTAAACATGAACCAACCTGATAGAATGAACCTTCATTCAATCTATTATATATAATGTTAAGTCCTAAATAGTGGCTCATTACCCCTTAATTGGGGCATATTACATTAGTAATGTTATTTTATTTATGTCAACTTTATTCCATTAGTTGTAATTATACCTCCTAGTCTCCTATATATACCAAGGAGACATTTTCATTTTGAATCATCTTGTAATTGTACATTTATGTGAGCATAAGGAGGTTTCCCCCTTGAAGAGGCTTATTATCTGAATTTCTCTCTTTTTCAAGGCTTTGAGTACTTATTCTAAGGTTTTTCTATGCTATATTGATATTTGGTTCTTAACATATGGTATCAGAGATCAAGGTCTTGGGGTTTCATTGCTACATCTGAGACACCGTGGACTTTTCACTGTAACTTTTTTTCTACAATGTTTCAAAAGGAAGGAATTGGAGGATATTTAGTAGACGGATCAAGGTATGTTGGGTTAAAATTTCAACTCCCGAGACCTTATAATTTTGGAGATACAAATTGTGTAAGATAGGGTTCTGGAATCATCCTGAACTAAGCCATTGCGTAAGTCTTTCTATAAAAACATTTCTGTAACGTTTCAGACCCTGAAATCTGGAGGATATTCACATAAATTAGTAAGGTAACTGTGGTAAAACGTTCATCTTCTGGGTCATCTTACATTTTGAGATACACCCTGTGGAAGATAGGGTATCTGACTAGTCCTATTGACTAGTATCAAGAAGGTGTTCCAAGTAAAACTATCATAACTTATTCGTAGACTATCCAAATTGAGTCAGACTGGTTTCATTGGATAGTGGATAGTCTGTATTATTTTGGGTACGAGTTTCATAATTTTATATCAACTATTTTGTGCGGGGCATGCTATACAAGTGAAATCTCCTGGAAAGGACAAAAATCATCAAGTTGTGGGGAAGTTACCATAAATTCCACTTGGAAAATCCAATTTTGATCAGACCCGTGGAATTGAAGAGAAGAAATATCAGAGAACTACAAAACATAAAGTTTCATACCCATAAGGGACGAAAATTTGGAGATATAGTAGAAGAAAGATTGTCTAGCAGAACCACCTCAAAATCAAGGTTCAAAAGTGATACTTGGCCAACATGTCACCCAAAAAGGGAACTTCTACACCAAATAAGCCTCCAGAAATTCCTACTTGGACTCTTGATGAAGGTGAAGAAATGAGTAGGGACATAAATGAATTACAAAAGAAGACAATGATAAAATATGAAATACAGGGGATGATGGATTCAACTGAAGCTAAATTGGAGGCAATAATGGATACTAAGATGGATGGTTTAAAAAGGGAGATCATGGAAGGAATGAAAAAATTCCTAATAGAGAGGACACCTGAAACTGAAAATGTGTCCCATGAAATTCA
>ML818765.1:153781-184002 GCA_009831015.1 Picea engelmannii
TTTGGGTTGAAGACCAACCACGTTCCTAAGATTGATATGAGGAAGTTTGATGGCAAGGACCCAATCACATGGATACTTCAGATGGAGCAATTCTTTGATCTACATAATGTGCCACATACACAAAAGGTACAAATTGCTTCTTTGTATTTAGAACCCAATCAATTTGTATGGTATTGATGGCTTTCTTCTCACAAATCACTCGTCACTTGGAAAATTTTCACGGAAGAAATGATAGCACACTATGAGGATACAAGGAGAAATACCCTCTTTAGCCAATTGATAAATCTCAAGCAAAAGGGTTCAATTACAGAGCACAATGAGAACTTCCAAAGATTGAATATAAAGGTAACAGATATTCCAGATGAGCACTTGATTGATGTATTCATAATAAATTTAAGGGATAACATTCAACATGAGGTTCGCCTTTGGGAACCCAAATCATTAGAGAATGTATTTAGGGTTGCAAGAAATATTGAAAGTAAAACTATGGCTATGGCTACTAGAAGGATCAATCCTAGCAGCTATAGAGAGAATAATGCTCCTTCTTTTAAAACACCTCAACCTACAAGGTTGACACCTCAACAATTGGAGGAAAGAAAAGCAAAAGGTTTATGCTTTAATTGTGATAGGAAGTACAGTAAGGGACATAAGTGTGGTGAGAAGAAATTATTCTACATAGATTTTGAAGAGGAAGAAGATCAAGAACAAGAACCATCTCAAGATGAAAATGTAGAAGCAATTTCATCTGAAGAGTTGACTCCCACAATATTGTGTAATGCATTGGCTAGAATTAGCACTCCTCAAACCCTCAAGATTGAAGGATATATCAAAAATAAAAAAGGTAATAGTCCTACTTGATTTTGGCAGTACTCATAATTTCATTCACTATAAATTATCCAAAGATCTCAATTTCTTTGTATATCCAGCACCAGAGTTTCAAGTAATGATTGTAGATGGAGGAACTATCAATTGCTCAGGAAAATGCAATAAGATCAATCTTACTATGGGGGAATATGTAATGAATAGTCCAATGATTTCTATACCCATGGGTGGTGCTGATGTTGTACTAGGAATCCAATGGTTACAATCATTAGGAATGGTGGATTTTAATTTTCAAGAACTTTTCATGAAATTTTCATTGGAAGGAAAAGAAATTGAGTTAAGAGGTATCACAGGGAAACCAGGTAAGGTGATAAGCTCTAAAGTCATGAAAAAAATATTGAAAAAGGGGCATCAAGGTGTTATTGCACAACTATGCTCACTAGATGTTCAAACATCCAAGACATCTATTCCTCTAGATCTCCAAGGGATCATTGATAAGCATTCAAAAGTATTTGAATATATTCCCAAAGGTCATCCACCCACTCGAATTCATGATCATGATATTCACCTAATTCCTGGGAGTGTCCCTCCTAACATCAGGCCATACAGATACACTTATTCTTAAATGAGTGAAATTGAGCGCATGGTTGAAGAAATGTTAGAGTCTGGAATTATTAGACCTAGCCAAAGTTCTTACTCTGCACCGGTGGTAATGGTATTCAAGAAAGATGGCTATTAAAGATAAGTTTCCTATTCTCGTCATTGATGAATTGTTAAATGAACTACATGGAGCAATCTATTTCACAAAGTTGGATCTTCGTTCAGGGTATCACCAAATTAGAATGAAGGAAGAATATATCCCAAAAACAACATTCCAAACTCATGAATGCCATTATGAATTTTTCGTCATGCCTTTTGGCCTTACAAATGCACCTTCCACATTCCAAGGGTTGATGAATTCCATTTTCAAGACTTTCCTTCAAAAATTTGTGTTAGTATTTTTTTATGATATACTAATCTATAGAAAGTCTTGGGAGGATCATGTGTGACATGTTGACAAGGTGTTATAACTACTAAAGGAGCAACAACTATATGCCAGACCATCCAAATGTTTCTTTGGAGTGAAGGAGGTAGAGTATTTGGGTCGTATTGTATCTCATGAAGGTGTCAAGGTAGACCCTAACAAGATTAAGGCCATGATCGACTGGCCGATTCCCAAAACATTGAATAATCTTAGAGGATTTTTGGGTTTGACAGGTTACGGCCGCAAGTTTTTTCGTCACTATGGAAGAATAGCAGCACCTTTAACAACACTAACTAAGAAGGATGCATTTTCATGGACTCCAGAAGCAACTAAAAATTTTGAAGAACTTAAATAGGTGATGTGCAAAGATCCTGTCTTGACCACTCCAGACTTCACAAAAACCTTTATTGTGGAATGTGATGCCTCGGGAAATGGAATTGGTGTTGTCCTAATGCAATAAGGAAGGCCATTGGATTTTGAAATTCGACCACTCAAGGGAAAGGACTTACACAAACCCATTTATGAGAAGGAAATGATGGCAATACTACATGCATTGAAGAAATGGCGCCCTTACCTATTAGGTAGGCACTTTAAGGTCAAAATAGATCATGATAGTCTTAAATACTTCTTGGAACAAAGACTATCTTTAGAAGAACAACAAAAATGAGTAACCAAGATATTGGGTTATGATTTTGAAATCATCTATAAAAAAGGGAAGAAAAATGTTGTGGCAGATGCACTCTCAAGAAAGGATGAATATGTTGAGGCCTTTCTCTATGCTATCTCGATCATCTAACCTGATTGGATAATAGAAGCAAGGGATGAATGGAAAAATGAAGAAAAAGTGTGGACTCTCATTCAAAGGTTGCAGCAGGATTCTGGTGCATCAGATACATTTACATGGAAAAATGATTCACTATGGTACAAATATCACTTATATTTATGTAAGAGCTCCCAAATCAAACAAAAGGTACTATTGGAATTGCACACCTCTCCGGTAGGAGGGAACTCGAGATTTTTGAAAACCTACCATAGGGTCAAGAAGGAATTGTTATGGGATGGCCTTAAAACTGATGTTCAAAGGTTTGTGGCAGAATGTTTGGTTTGCCAACAAAATAAGGTGGAGACAATTAAGACCCTAGGTCTTTTACAACCATTATCCATCCCAAGTCAGCGTTGGGAGGAGGTTTCTATGGATTTCATCACACGGTTACTAAAGTCTAAAGGAAAGAGTGTCATCATGGTGATTTTTGATAGACTGACCAAGTACACACACTTTTGTGCACTCTCTCGTCCCTTCAAAGCCAATGCAGTTGCCACCGCATTCATGGAGACAATTCAAAATCTACATGGCAACCCAAAGATTATTGTAAGTGATAGAGATCCCATCTTCACTGGACATTTTTGGACATAATTATTTTCTTATTTAGGTACTCAATTGGCTCATAGCTCATCCTATCATATGCAATCTGATGGACAAATCGAGACAGTGAACAAATGTCTTGAAGGCTACCTTCGTTGCTTTGTCTCTGATAAACAAACACAATGGTTCAAATGGTTACCCTTGGCAGATTGGTGGTATACCACTTCCTTTCATACTGCAACAAAAATGAAACCATTTATGGCACTCTATGGATACAACCCTCCTTCCATCAATTCTTATCTAAAAGAAAAATCTAAGGTTCAATAAGTGGAAGATCACATCGAGCATCAACAACAAGTTCTCCAAATATTAAAGGACAACCTATCCATGGCACAAAATCGCATGAAACAACAAGCAAATCAACATCGTAGTGAAAGAAGTTTTGAAGTAGGAGATTGAGTGTTTTTAAGACTACAACCATACAAACAGATGTCTCTCAAGCAAGCCAAGAAGGATAATAAATTATCACCAAAGTACTATGGCCCTTATAAGGTGTTGCAAAAGATTGGTACTATGGCCTACAAATTGGAGTTGCCTGCATCTTCACGAGTACACTCAGTTTTCCATGTTTCATTCTTAAATAAGGTTATAGGTGACAAGATCCCAGTTCAAACTATATTGCCAAAACTTGATGAGGAAGGAAAAATCGTATTGGATCCTGAAGCCATCACTGACACAAGAATTTACCAGCTGAGGAATAGATCCATTTCAGAGTATCTCATTAATTGGAGGAAACTACCGGCTGAAGATTCCACTTGGGAAGATGAGCCTTTTATACATAAGCATCCATATTTACTCAAGTGTTGCAGACAACACTTGTCTTAAGGGGAGGGGCATGTTAAGTCCTAATTAGTGGCTCATTACCCATTAATTGGGGCATATTACATTAGTAATGTTATTTTATTTATGTTGGCTTTATTCCATTAGTTGTAATTATACCTCCTAGTCTCCTGTATATACCAAGGATACATTTTCATTTTGAATCATCTTGTAATTGTACATTTATGTGGACATAAGGAGGTTGCCCCCTCGAAGAGACTTATTATCTGAATTTCTCTCTTTTTCAAGGCGTTGAGTACTTATTCTGAGGTTTTTCTATGCTATATTGATATTTGGTTCTTAACATATAAAGTCAGCAATTGTGCAACAATACGGAAAGTCCTTGGAATTAAATTGGTAGAAGTACTTGTTTTCCATAAACTAGTTCGTATGGGGTATGCCCAGTGGTGTTTCTCTAGGTGGTACGATATGCCCACAAAGCCTATGGAAGTCTATCAGCCCAATCCCTATGATGTAATTGGACAGTTTTGGTTAAGATAGCTTCCAAAACTGTGTTTGTTGACTCTACTTTACCATTATCTTGCGGGTGATATGGAGAAGACTTACAATGCTTGATCCCATATTTCTTCATTAATTCCTTCATCAACTTAGAAGTCAATTGTGTTCCCTGGTCTGTAAAAATTTCACGAGGAACACCAAAGTGAGTAAATATGTCTTCATAAATGAATTGAACAACAGATTTTTTGGTAGCCCTAAATAAGGCTTTTTCCTCTACCCACTTGGTGACATAATCTGTACAAACCAAAATATAATTCTTCTTACGAGACATGGGTGAAATTGGTCCTAAAAAATCAAGATCCCATTTCTCAAAAGGTTTTATCATCACTTGGAAACGTAGGGGAATTTCATCAACTGATGTGGGTCTTCCTATCCTTTGACAACTATCACAACTTCTCATGTATATGACAACATCCTTAAAAATTCTAGGCTAATAGTAACTTGAATGTGAAACCTTATATGTTGTACCTTTGTCGGAAAAATGGGCACCACATGGTCCATCATGAAAAATTCGTAGGATTTATGGTATCTCATCTTCTCGAACACATCGACGAATAATCAAGACTGGTCTAGTATGAAAAAGGTCATGGACAACCCAGGAGTAGTTATCACTTTGCATGATAATTCGACACTTTTCATGAGGTGACAAATGAGATGGTAACTTTCTAGTAGAAAAATAATTTTCCATGTCTGCAAACCATGAGGTATTTATAGAGAGGTAAAAAAGATGTTCATCTGGAAAACTATCATCAACAAGAATATCATCACCCTCATGATTTATGTGTGAAAGAAAATCAACTACTAAGTTCTACTTTCCATGTCAGTTAAGGATGGTGATATTGAACTCTTGTAATAACAGGAGCCACCTAGTTACTCGGTCATTGGTAATGGGTTTATTCACGATAAATATAATGGAAGAGTGATCTGTATGTACAAATACCTTGTATATTGTGATATAATGACAAAATTTATTGATGGCATGGACAACTGCCAAGAATTATTTTTTGGTAACTGTATAGTTTAACTCGGCAGGGGACAAGTTCTTACTCACAAAATAAATGGCATAGGACTGATGGTAATTTTTTTGTCCTAATACTCCTCCTATTGTAGTATCGGAGGCATCGATGGATATGTGAAATGGCAGGGCCCAATTGGCCCCCCTAAGAATTGGTTCCACAGATAATTTATCTTTTGGAGTTTCAAAGGAAATTTGACACTGGTCAGTCCAAAGAAAATCAACATCTTTTGTAAGCAATCCAAACATGGGTGCAACAATCTTTGTAAAATTTTCAATAAATCGCCAATAGTATTCGTCATGTCCAAGAAAGATTCTTACCTATTTTTGAGTCTTTGGGGGTGGAATTTTTACGACTACCTCAATCTTAGCAGGATCCACTTTAATCCCTTCAGATGAAATGTGATGCCCTAAGACTACTTTAGTCAACAACATTTCACATTTTTCATGACTTAAGGATAGATTCATTTCTTGACATTTAATAAGGACTTTCTTTAGATTATCTAGGGCTTCCTGGTAAGTATTTCCATATAATCTAAAGTCATCCATACACACTTCCACACAATCATGAATAAGGTCAACAAATATTCCTAATAATGCTCATTAAAATGTAGCAGGAGCATTAATCAAACCAAATGGTAAGACCCTATAGGCATAGGTGCCCCAAGGACAAGTGAAAGTAGTCTTGTCTTGATCCTCAGGTGCTATGAGAATTTGGTTGTATCCTCTATATCCATCCAGGAAGAAAAAGTATCTCTTCCTTCACAAGGTATCCAAGACTTGGTCAATGAAGGGAAAAGGAAAATAATCCTTTATAGTGGCCTTATCAAGTTCCCAGAAGTTGACACAAATTCTCCATTTTCTAGTTACTTTCTTTGGAACCACTACAAGCGGGGATACCCATTTACTGTCAGAGATTGGATAAGTAAAACCGACATTCAATAGCTTTTGTATTTCTTCTTTTACTATATCCTTGAGTTCTAGATTCATCCTTCTCTGGGGTTGCCTAACAAGTGTTACTTCTGCTTGGGTATATATGTGATGAATGCATGTGTCAGGGTGTATACCCTTCATACCGGTATATTCCCAGGAGAATGCCCCTGATTGGTCTTTAAGGACATTTACTAACTATTCTTGTTGATCTGCATCTAGTCCGTAATTTATATGTAGGAATTTCCCAGGACTAATCTCATAAGGCATGGTATAAGATGTGGAAGATTCATCTATCTCAAAAATAAAATATGTCGAAGAAAAATTTGATGGGTCCAATTGTTCCTGAAATTCTTCACCAAACATGTACTCAAATTGGGGAAAATATTCTGGAAACTTAATACACGTGATAGCAGAAATAAATTGATTTAGCACATTTTTCATTGTTTGCTCCTGAAGTGCCCAGGAATGATCACTTGGCAACACAAGTTCTTCCATTTCTCATTCTCATATGGACATTCAAGCCACCATATGTTCTCCATAATATGTTGAGTTGGTGGGTATATGGTAAGCTTCTGTATAGAAAGTCCATTAGAGATGGTCATTTCACCTTCTCGACAACCAACAAAAGAATTGGTTGTGGCCAACCAAGGTCTTCCCAAGATAACAGGATGGCCTTTAGAAGGATCCTTTGAATTAATGACAAGAAATTTTATTGGATATTCCCATGATGCTAATGTAACTATGATATCATCCAAGATTCCTTTAGGTATAACTTTGGTCTTATCTGCTAATTCCAAAATAGTTGGGGTAGGTATAAGGAGGGGTTTTAACTGTAATTCCTCCAAGGTAGTAACAGTCATAACATTAATGGTTGCCCCTAGGTCTATGAGATTATTTATGATGGGAACCTTATTAATGGTTGTTGTTACTATGGGGTTCCTGGGTTTGCATACTTTGTGACCCTAGGCTGCTCTGATATGTATTTAGAGAGTTCTCCTATCAAATGTACTGTTGGAGGATCTTTTTGTTTCCTACCTAGTTTCTTGATACACAATTCTTTGACCACCTTACTATAAATTGGAATGTCATTTATGGCTTGTAACAGGGAATTTTGACATAGATATTCTTTAATTAATTTAAAATGTCAAATTCCAGTCGAATCATTCGTTTCTCAATTCCTAATCTTTCTGGATAAGGAGGGGCTTTTGTAATCTATGAAGATTCACTTTGGGGAATATTTTTTTCCTGGTCTTTAGGAATGATGACATATTCCCACTTAGTGTCATCGGTGGGTTTTTCAGGAGTTTCATATTCTTCTTCTTCCTGGATGACTATTGAAGGCCTCTATCTATCCAAAACTTTTCTCGGCCTTAGTTGAATCTCATGTAATTGAACATGAGAAATAATATATGTTGGGAAGGTTTGCAGCTTAACATTGTGAAGAGGTTGAGTTGGTTTTTTATTCGGGTTGGGCACCGGTTGTGCTGGTAATAATGTCGGTCTTGGGGAGCTTGTATTCTGGTATTGTTGGGGTTGTTGTGGAATAGGAGGTAAAGGTGGGGGGAAAAAACCTGGAAAAAGTTGTTGGATGTTTGGTCAAAACTGTGGGTAAGAATGAGTGGGCATAGGAACAGGTGGAGCCTGAGTGTTTCCTTGGGTATTCCCTCTTCTCCATCCTTGTAGCCAAGGGTGGTGTGAAGCATACTGTGGAGACCAGTTTTTCCAATTTAGTGAGTTCCAATGTTGTGTTTGTTGATAATAAGGTCGAACTTGAGGCGGTATATCCTGGGTATGTAGGATGACTCCTAGGATTTCATGACTTCCTAGGTGCATAAGAAGATTCCCCATCATCCCCACTTCTGTAAATGGCTAATAAACTTGGCAATCATGGGAATTTTTCAATTGGGTGGTCTTCAATGAAGAATCCACAAACTGAAATGTTGTCTAATGGGAACTCCCTTGAGGAATGCTTCCTCCTGCACCTTGGACAAAATATGCACATTTTTGCATTCTCCTCCTCTTGTTTCTTCTTAATATTTAGGGTGTCCAAATGGGAACCTATTGTACTTAGGATATCGGTTTTGAATTTATCCAATAGGTTTCCTATATATACCCTTGTAATACCACATGAACTAACTGTGTTTAGGTTTATACTATAAGTATCTTGAACACTCTTCCTAGTTGTGTCTCTTCTCCTCGAGTAATTTCTACACATTTCACAGATTTCAGTAAATGGTTTATGGGATATGTCACCTGATGTCATTAGGTTAAGTGTCTCTAGATATTCTTCCAAAATTTCTTTTAGGAAAAGATTCCTGATTGCAACATCTAGAAGATCATGGTATTTCGATTTCTATGAGGTATAAGAAAACCGTTCCATGTAATCCTCGAGACTCTCGTCCTCTAACTGTTGAATTTTAAAAATATCATTAAGATAATCCTTGGACTTGAATTAGTCTTTGTTTTTTTTAATAAATATGGATTTCATGTCTTCCCAAGACCTAATATTGGACTCTCCTAACCCCATGAACCATCTTAGTGAAAAATCCTTGAGAGTGGCAGGAAAAAGTTTTAATTTATGGGCATATTGCAAGTAGTTGTAGCTTCTACACAAGATGTAAAACTCAAATAGGAAGGTATATGAGTCTTCACTTATTTTACCATAAAATGTGGGAAGTGCAAAGAGTGGAATGTTCTTCATGTTGATATTTTGTGTGGTATCCAAAATTGGAAACCCGAAGGTGGTTTCTGTTTGGTTTCCAACTTATTCTCCCTCATCGTGTATTACATGGTTTTGATCCTTTTGATAATCCATACTGATTTGATTCCAAAAGAGAGAATACATGAATGGTTTTATCCTTGAAGATAACAAAGTGTCCCAAGGTTCTTTTCTAGGAAGGGTATCCCTTCGATGGGAATATTTATCTACTATTTGGATGTTTGAGACTTTACTCGAGCCTGTTGAAACTATTGGTGCCAAAGTATTTGTTTCAACTTGGGATACAATTATATTGGATGAACCGCCAAAGAGAGAATTCACCTATTCATGGTCAATGATATCTACAAAGTTAGATTCCCTTGATGGTAATGAAAAGGAAAAGGTTGTGTTGATTGGTTCTGATGAAGGTCCAAGCAGTCTTGCCTCCTATCCCACCCCTATTGATGTTTCAATTTTATGCTCTATAGTGTCCTCAGTTTTTATCTCTTCAGAGACTTCTTTATCTCTTTAAGTTGATCTAACTCCTATTTTTTGGTATCGTTATGCGGATTTTATGGGTGGAGTGTTCCTTCCTCCAAAAAGGTTAGAAGGAACCTTAATCAGAAGTTTTGGTTTGGTTTTGATGTATCTACCCTTTGGGTCCCTAGGTTTGTTCATGAAAGCAGTAAAAAATAAAAACTTCCATTGGGTTTGGGGGAACCTACTATAACAGATGTGTAGGTTCTTACCTCTCGTCTTAAAGATCCCCCGCCAACAAACTAATGCTAATGTTAAAAAATGATCTACTTCCTAACTATTTTCTACCTTAAGACAACTCCCCGAAAGTGGCACCAAAAATGATGGGTATTCTATATGTACTAATTCCCTCAATTAAATTGTCAACCTAGGGTAAGTAAAATTAGAGTTGTGGCACAATATGAGCCATGGAAGAAAGAAAAGTTAATGGAAAGATTGTCTAGGTAAGGAGATAGTTTTCCCTAGGTATTAACATTTTACAATTCTATTTTTTAAAGAGATGAATTTTAAAGTCTATTTAAACAAAAAAATCTATGTAAAGAAACCTTCAATTAATGAGCTTCAAGCAATTCTAGAACTATGAACTATTTGACCTAAGTAGCCTTTAAACAATCTAGGACTATGGATTGTTTAATCTATCTCTAAATAAGCAAAAAACAAGTAGTTTATTTCAAAGCTATTTAATCTATTCAATCTCTCTTTAAATAAACAAACAACAAGTAATCTATTTCAGAATAATTTGATCTATATATCTTTAAGCAAGTAAGTAAACAAGTAAGCAATTAATCTATCAGAACTATCTTGACAAGTGAACTCTGTTCTTAAAGTAAAAACTCACAACTATTTCTATCTTGCAAAAAATAAACGTTAATCTACTTGGATAAAAGTAAGAGTGTTGTGACAATATTCAAATGTGATGATTGTGTCTTTGGTGGGGAATGACATCACGATGGAATCTAACTATCAATGATAATTCAAGTGGAATTAACTCAATGCTAACTTCTACATAGAAATGTAAAGTATGGATAAGGCAGTCTATAGAACGTTTTTCCATCATAAAAGTAATACTAAATATTCTTGGGATCCATATGATCTTTAGACATTGTGCAGAAAAGATTCAACATCAATCATTCACTCTATCACACAACTGCTGGAATGTTCTAAATCAATAACTCAAGCAAAGCTTATAAACTCATAATTAACATTTAATTAAAAATCCTAACTCAAATTCATAACTAAGATGACAATGAAAATAATTCGTGCAAACCTACAAACGCTTTCCTGATGCTAATTAGAAATCATAACTCAAATTCATAGATGGGATTTTATTAAAAGTCATAACCTAAAGTTAACTAAGATATCATTAAAAATCATACTCAAACTCAACTAAGATGCTATTGGAAATCATAACTCAAAATCCATTTCTATCTATCATGTTGATGCTAAAAGAAAAATTAGAAAATGAAACAAACCTACAGAGAATATTTGGAATTACAACTTGATAAATAAGAACTATCTAAATTAGTACTCTGCAAAGTAATTTACGGCTAGGGAGAAAAATACATGACAATGTAATTAGACAACTTTACAACCTGCAGACAAAATGTTAGGAGTTTAATCATTAACAAACAACCATGGACGTCCCTCTGTGATATACACACAATTCAGAAAGTAATATGCAAATAAGAGAAGATATACAGGGAGGTGAATTAGACAAACGATCTGAAATTAAAAGATACACAGAAAAAGGAATTTAAAATTAAGAAATGTACACAGTGAATAAACAATTTCGAAATCTAAGAAGTATGAAAGACAACTATGAAAATGAAAATATATACTGGTATAAACAATCACCCAGATCATTAGTGGCCCCCCCAGAAGGTCGTGGCAACACTTCAACAAGAAAACACAGTCACAAAGCTAACGCAGTATTGGCATTAATCATAAAAACAAAGTATATAGAAAAATGGAGATAATGTCTGTGTAAATAATAACATTTTTGTCTTGTTCATGTCATAGAAAATGGTATTTATAGATTATTACATATGTTGAGAGGTTGACCACTGGAAGGGTCGAATCTCTCTAAAAACAGTAAGTTCATTAAATTCATTTCAACAGAAGCATCTTCCTTAATAGTCTTGTGTGCTCCATTTAGTGGTTGTTGCAACTACCCAATCCAAGATGCATCGACCTTCATAGCTGGAGGGAATGAGGGGGAATAAAACCCATATCCATGATTCATCCATCAAAGGTCACCAATGTTCTAACCACCAGCTCCTATGCGCTTCGAGTGCCAGATCGAGTGTTGAACGAAGTGTCGGACGAAGCACTGGATGGAGGATCGGATCACGATTACGACCAATTGCAAGAAAACTAGAATGTTAGATATTCATAATCAATTGGCTGAGATGAATTAATCGTAAAACCATTGAAAAAATGATGATCATACATACCTTGTGCGATCCCATGGTGAATTGATGTATAGAGCTTGATAATACCTTTAAAATGGCTAACTAAGAGCATGAAATATATAATGTCATATGCAAAAAGGATTTGGACATTCGAAAAAAATAGTCAAAACACCAACCCAACACCTCTCGTTTTGAACTTGTTGGTGGAAGCCTAAAACAAACTGATCTTCCTCAAGTTGTACTAATTGTGACAATCTCTCCTTTACTGTGCCAAAGTCTGAAATATCAATAATCACTGCAACATGCAAGATAGGTAGAATAAACTCCATCAACATTACTACTTGTTGTCCATAGACCAACCTAAAAGGTGTATGTCCTATCAATTTTTTGCTTGTAGTCCTGTATGCCCATAATACTGCAGGAAATCTTAAGTCCCAATCATCTCTCCCTACGTTGAATATCTTTGTCAAGCAATTCTCCAAGATTTTATTAAAAGCTTATACCGTCCCATTATCCTTAGGGTGATACAACATACTCTTTTGGTGATGAATTTGAAATTCCTCAGTCAAGGCTACAATTGTCTTATTTAGAAAGTGTGTTCCTTGATGACTAAGTAGAATGCACAGGCATCCAAATCATGTGACTACATTCTCAAATTAAAATGGCATGGCAGTTTCCGTGGTGCATTCTATGAATGGTGTTGCTTCTTCCCACCTGGTCAAATATTCCATCATAGTGATTATGTACCTAGCTCATGATCTTCTTGATGATGGGTTGATTGGCCCCACAAAGTATATTTCTCATTTATCAAACGTTTGCAATGAAACGTGTTGGTATAAAGGAATTTCATCCCTTTTGGATGACTTTCCCACCATTTGAGATACATTGCATGCTTGATAGTACTCTACCATATTTATGAAGTGTGGACCACCATAGCCCTATGCACAAAATATTTTTCATAGTCGCTTTGCTTGTGTAGTGTCTTCCTACAATCCCTTTGTATGCTTCTATGAGTATCATAGGCCTTTCATGCTCCATCACACTTCATTTGAATATTCCATCTACACCTATATTGTATAATTCCCCTACAATCAAATGATAATATGTTTCTTTAACCACTAATGACGCAGCCCTCCCAACCCGTAGGTCGGAAGTCCACGCACACAGGATCTTTCCTCTTCCACTGGCCCGAAGAGCTCTCAACACTTGGCTCTTCTATTTCCCTTTCAGGAAATATGCACCCACAAATAACCTTGAGAAATTCCCCCCTTTATACTTCGGGAGATCGGACTTCACGATTTCACGAATCTGGTGGTCAAGCGCCCTGTCTCTCAAATCCCTGAAACCCGAAAAAAGTCAACACTTGACCTTTTCTCTTTCTAATTCTCTTTTCTCCTTATCGTGATTTCGGGAGTTGCGATGTCATGCAACTCTTGCTCCACGAACCCCAAAATCCCGAGACCTGAATTACCGAAACTCTGATGTACTCGCAAGGTTGACTTTTCAACGGCTCCTCATTCCATCGGGATTTTGGAATTCACGATCCCTGATGCAAAGATTTCAGGACTTCCACTCACGAAACCCTGAAATGAAAATCCACGACCAAATCCAACGACTCCTGTTGGTTTGAATCTACGGCTCTGCCTCTCCTGATATTGAACCTTTGAAAACACTCTCTGTAACTCCCTTGCTCCTTCGTGAGATCTGACAGCTCGTGGAACTTCGCAAATTTTCCACGGAGAATTTCGACCCTCCGCTACTCTTCCTTCTCTAGGACTTCTACAACCTTTTACCAAAGTGTTTTTCATGGTACTTAACTGCCTGCGACACAAACTTGCGATGCCTTCTCAATACTCCAATGTACAAACTTCCTGTGTTTCTCCACGATAATTTCGAAGGCTTTATCCTTCCTGAGATTTTTCCAACTCCGGGTCTTAAAGAAGACTCATGCATGCACTCCTTGTGGCAAATTCCTCAAGTTCGCAAAATCTGAAAGTTTACTCAGCCTGCACAATCCTTGTACGGCTCCTGTGCCTAGATGCACTTATGAGGGAATGAGAACAAAAGTTGTCTTACCTGATCTTTCAGAGACAAACCTATGAACCCTTTGTCAACGCACTCCTTTTGGACAATTCAATTGCACTCCTTGCAGGAATCCTTTCTCAGATAGAGAAACAATTGAAACTCATTTCCCTTACTCTCTCTCTCAGATTTCAAACATTTAACAAGAAATCATACACACATAGCATAAACAACAATGCATGATAGAAAGAGTAAAACATTCATGAGCATAACATTCAACAATACATACACAGAGAATATTTGGACACCATGAGTCTGAATCAAAGTCCTTTTTGTATTAATCCAGAACTTTTGTACATCGAATTCTTCTACACAACTCTTTTCTTCTTCCCTTCTATGCTCTATGCTCTCAATTGACATAATCCCATTCTTCTATGTTACAATACACAATGAGGGTTTCTATATCATGTTTCCCTCTTTCATTCTAAATTGTCTAATCTATGCATTAAACTCTATCTACTTGTATTAACTACTATAAATGACTTCTACATACTAAGGATGAGAGTAGATCGCTCAAGGTCCTTTTACATTATACAAGTGTGCCTCCACTTGATGACTTCATTAATATTTCAAGACATTTTCAAGATTTGCGTTGGGTGCCTTTCCAACTATCTTTTATCTCCGCGCTGGCTCACTTCAGATGCTCCTGCATCATACTCCCTTGCTTGAAAATTTTCATGGGCTCCTATCCATGAGCTCGCGCATGGTCTGTCCATGCTTTTGGATCTCTGCTTTTTTCTCCCAGCTGGCATATTCAACTGGATGGTCCTTCCATTTGACCAAATACTCAAAGTATTGTTTTCGCCTAGTCTTCTTGCTAACCCTTTTGTCCAGTATGCGCTCCATCTGCGGCTTTTCTGCAACTGGCATCTGTTTTCGCCAGTGAACCTTTGGTTGTTCATTTCCTGCTTCTGCTTCCTCAGCTTTATATGGGTACAAATCTGAGATATTGAATATCGGATAAATTTCGATCCCATCGAGTAATTCAATCTTGTAAGCATTTGCCCCAAATTTCTTCAAGACCTTGCATGGTCCGATTTTCTTCATTTTCAGTTTATTATATGTTCCTCTAGGGAACCTTTCCTTTCTCAAATGTGCGAGGATCAAATCGCCAACTTCAAATTGAAGCTGTCGTCTGTGTTGATTTTCTCTCCGCTTATATTCTTGACTCAAACTTTGAAATCGTTCCTTCACCTGGCTGTGAAGTTCCTTCATCGCCTCTGCGAAATCTTCTACACTATCACTTCTAGTCGCAATATGTTCTAAATTTCTCAAATCAGAAATTCCTCTTGGTTGCATGCCATAGACAATCTGAAACGGACTTTGTCCCGTGCGTCTGTTGATTGAGTCATTATAAGAAAACTCCGCCTGTGGTAATATGTTGTCCCAGTGGATGTGGTGTTATGTCACCAAGCTTCTTAGTAAGTCTCCCAGACTCTTGTTTATTGCTTCTGTCTGTCCATCCGTCTGAGGATGATAAGCCGAACTAAACAACAAGTTAGTCCCTAGCTTCTTCCATAAGGTTCTCCAGAATTTTCCTATGAACTTAGTGTCTCGATCCAAAACTATGCTTCTTGGCAAGCCATGAAGTCGAACGACTTCTTTGAAAAACATATTCGCAATGTGTGTTGGGTCACTGGTTTTCTGACATGGAATGAAGTATGCCATTTTGGAGAATCTATCCACCACCACAAAGATTGAGTCAAACCCTCTTTGTGTTATTGGCAACCCCAATATGAATTCCATGTTGACTGCATCCCACGGCTTCTCAAGTATGGGCAATGGTTCATAAAATCTTGCATTATGCCTCTTTCCTTTCAAATGCTGGAAAATTATGCATCTATCCACGAATATTTTGACGTCTTCTCGCATTCCTGGCCAAAAATATGACTCATTCAACTTTGCGAATGTCTTGTCATGATCGAAGTGTCCGGCCAGTCCTCCACAGTGTTTCTACTTTAGCAAATTCTCCCTCATGGATCATTATGGAATACAAAGTTGATTACCCTTAAAAAGTAATCCTTCCTGGATCATGTATTATGTCCATTGGCTTCTATCTCTGAGAATTGGATTCTCAGCTGCTTTGTACACCTCTTTAAAATCTGGATCAGCTTGATACGTCTCCCTGAGATCACCAAAACCCAATGTTTTGACCCTGAACTCCTGCAGGAGCAAACACTTCCTGCTCAAAGCATTAGCAACTTTGTTAGCAGTACCATAAATATGTTTAATCACAAAAGTGAAATTTTGCATATATTCAACCCACGTAACATGTCTTTGATTCAACTTTTCCTATTGAGTCACAAACTGTAGTGCATGATTGTCACAGTATTAGACAAACTCCTTCGGGATCAAGTAATGTCTCCATTTCTTCAATGCTTGTATAATAGCATAAAATTCCTTGTCATAAGTGGAGTATTTCACTTTCTCTTCATTCATCGTTTCGCTAAAGTATGCTATCGACCTGTCTTCTTGACTCAAGACTGCCCCTATTGCAAATCCACTTGCATCGCATTTCACTTGAAATGTCTTTTGGAAATTAGGCAACACTAGAATTGGTTGTTCTGTGATCTTCCTTTTCAACAAATTAAAACTCTTCTCAGCCTCTTCTATCCAGTGAAAAGATTTGTGTCTCTTCTTCACTACGTCCATCATCGGTGCACTAATCCCACTGAAATTCCTGATGAACTTTTGGTAGAAACTAGCCAATTCGTGAAAACTTCTCACCACAAAGATATTCTTTGGTGATGGCCAATTCTTGATTACCTCCACCTTATTTGGATCCATCCTCAACTTATCTGCGGAAATAAAAAAACCCAAATAAATGAGCTCCGTATTCATGAATGAGGATTTCTTCATGTTTATCAGCAGCTTCTCCTGTTGTAGCCTCTTCATTACTGTATCCAAATGTTTCAGATGTTCAGCTTCTGTTTTGTTGAAAATCAGTATATCATCAAGATATACGATAACAAATTTTCCAATGAAATCCCTGAGGACTTCATTCATAAACCTCATGAAATTACTCAGCACGTTTGTTAAGCCAAACAGCATAACAATCCATTCATACAACCCTTCATTGGTTTTGAATGCTATCTTCCATTCATCACCTTCCCTCATGTGAATCTGGTGATAACCGCTTTTCAAATCAATCTTCAAAAAATATTTTGCTCCACTCAAGCAATCCATCAGATCATCCATTCTTGGTAATGGAAATCTGTACCTGATGGTTATCTTGTTTATTTCCCTTGAGTCAGTACACATCCTCCAGCCTCCGTCTTTCTTTGGACTAAGCACTGTCGGAACAACACATGGACTCAAGCTTTCCCTAACCAAGCCTTTGTCCAACAAATCCTGGACTTGTCTTTTGACCTCTTCATTCTCCTGCGGCATCAATCTGTACACGGATTTTTTTGGAAAACTAGCTCCCGGTATGAGATCAATGTGATGACTCACACTTCTGATCAATGGCAACGAACGAGGTATTTCATCCACTACTATGTAAACGAACTCTTCCAGTAGTTCCTGAACTTCTTCTAGTAAATCATCCACCCTTGTGCTAGTTAAAACAATCGTTGGCTTCCTAACCACAATGAATTGTGGTTCCTCCTTCTTCTTAACCTCTGTAAGAAGTTCCTTCCCACTCATGAGAAGTACAGTGTTACTTACTTCAGGTTTCACATCCTTATCTTTGATTGGAAGCAACATGTGAGTTCTCCCATTCTTCTCTAGGGTGTATGTGTTCATTCTCCCATCATGAATCACATTCCTGTCATACTGCCATGGTCTACCCAGCAATAGATGACAAACATTAATAGGAATAACATCACATAATATCTTATCATTATATCCTCATATATTAAATTCAACTAAACATTGTTTAGTGACAGTTATCTAATGTCCTTTTTGTAACCATGAAACTCTGTATGGGCTTGGATGATCAATCATCTCCAGCTCCAGTTTTTCTACCATCTTTGTTGAAACGAGATTATTCATGCTACCACTGTCCACAATGACCTTGCATACCCTGTCTTTGGTCTTGCAAGCAGTCTGAAAAAGTCGGTTTCTTTGAACTGAACTCTCCACCTCCTTCTTTGGTGTCAAAAGATCTTTTTGCATCATCAACGATCTTCCGCCTTCAACATCCTCTGCCTCAACATTTCGCCTCTATGCTTCGGCAATGTGAGTCTCTCCTTCCTCTTTCTTTTTGTCTAGACACCCATAAGACTTGTGTCCATTATTTCCACACGTGAACCATTTTATCACTCCACCTCTTCCTCTTCCTCTACCTCTAGTATGAGGAAACATGTGGTTATCAGCATACTCTCATTTCTAATCAGTATAATGTCTTCCCTGTCCAACATATTTCCCTCACTCTGAGCTTCCACCTTTCTCAATATGAGGTTGAGGTTTCTTCCATTCTTCTTTAGGCTTCTGATTTATATCTTAGACAACTAACTTGCCCCTGTCTTGACTTCTTCCTCGGCCTCTTCGAACCTTCTTTCGGCTCAGCTTCTCTTCCACTTTTAGAGCCATTTGATAAGCATCTTCCACCCTTCGGATGGTCATCATGGTCATCTTGTCCTGAATTTCGTATCTCAGGCCATTCATATACCTGGAAACCTTTTCATCATTACTTTCACGATGACCTGCCCTGATGTTCAACCTGTAGAACTCTTCAGTGTATTCCTTCACTGTCATCATCTTCTGTCTCAAGTTATGCATCCTTCTGAACAAATTAATTTGATAATCTCTGGGGATGAATTTGGCCTTCATATTTGCGATCATCCTGTCCCAACTCTTGATCTTCTGCTTACCTTGCCAGCGTCTGTTAGCTTGTATCTCATCCCACCATAATGCTGCATGTCCCTTTAATCTCGTGACAACATGATTGACCTTCTTGTCCTCTTCGACATCTTCATAGTCAAAGTATGTGTCCAGGGATCTAATCCAATCTAGAAGCTCCTCTACATCCATATTTACCTCATAAACTGGAATGTCCATCTTGGCCCTTGCACTCATTCTTGCAACAACTCTAAGCAAGCATTCATTTGTTGCATCTTCTACTGTGAATTCTTCTTCATCATGTCCAGCTTCATTTTCTCTTTCGAAATCGCTAAAATCCCCAGCACCAGTTGTGCGCCTCTGTGTTGTCTCCATGTCTTCAAGTCTTGTGCATAGGTCACGCATTTCCCTTTCTATGGCTAGATCAGGCATTTGCCTACCCCTTATTCTCGGTATTTCCCTCTCCTCTGGCGGATCGGGTGTTTGTCTGTCCCTTCTTCTCACTGGCATGGTGAATCTTCCTTTCCCTGCTACAGAAAGAAAAGAAACTTTTATGAGCTCTGATACCAAAAGAATGACGCAGCCCTCCCAACCCACAGGTCGGAAGTCCACGCACACAGGATCTTTTCTCTTCCACTGGCCCGAAGAGCTCTCAACACTTGGCTCTTCTATTTCCCTTTCGAGAAATTAGCACCCACAAATAACCATGAGAAATTCCCCCCTTTATACTTCGGGAGATCAAACTTCATGATTTCACGAATCCGGTGGTCAAGCGCCCTGTCTATCAAATCCCCGAAACCCGAAAACAGTCAACACTTGACCTTGTCTCTTTCTAATTCACTTTTCTTCTTATCGTGATTTTGGGAGTTGCGATGTCATGCAACTCTTGCTCCACGAACCCCGAAATCCCAAGACCCGAATTACCGAAACTCGGATGCGCTTGCAAGGTTGACTTTTCAATGGCTCCTCATTCCATTGGGATTTCAAACTTCGCGATCCCTGATGCAAAGATTTCGGGACTTCCACTCACGAAACCCTGAAATGAAACTCCACGACCAAATCCAACGACTCCTGTTGGTTTGAATCTACGAATCTTCCTCTCCTGAGCTTGAACCTTTGAAAACACTCTCTGTAACTCCCCTGCTCCTTTGTGAGATCTGAAAGCTCGTGGAACTTTGCAAATTTTCCACGGAGAATTTCGACCCTTCGTTACTCTTCCTTCTCAAGGACTTTTGCAACCTTTTACCAAAGTGTTTTTCATGGTACTTAACCGCCTGCGACACAAACTTGCGACGCCTTCTCAATACTCCAATGTGCAAACTTCATGTGATTCTCCACGATAATTTCTAAGGCTTTATCCTTCTTGAGATTTTTCCAACTCTGGGTCTTAAAGAAGACTCATGCACGCACTCCTTGCGGAAAATTCCTCAAGTCCACAAACTCTTAAAGTTTACTCGGCATGCGCACTCCTTGCACGGTTCCTGTGCCTAGCTACATTTCTGAGGGAATGAGAACAAAAGCTATCTTACCTGAGCTTTCAGAGACAAACCTCTGAACCCTTTGTCAACGCACTCCTTGCGGACAATTCAACTGCACTCCTTGCAGGAACCCTTGCCCAGATAGAGAAACAATTGAAACTCATTTCCCTTACTCTCTCTCTCAGATTTCAAACATTTAACAAGAAATCATACATACATAACATAAACAACAATGCATGACAGAAAGAGTAAAACATTCATGAGCATAACATTCAACAATACATACACAAAGAATATTTGGACACCATGAGTCTGAATCAAAGTCCTTTTTGTATTAATCCAGAACTTTTGTACATGGAATTCTTCTACACATCTCTCTGCTTCTTCCCTTCTATGCTCTATGCTCTCAATTGACATAATCCCATTCTTCTATGTTACAATACACAATGAGGGTGTCTATATCTCGTTTCCCTCTTTCATTCTAAATTGTTTAATCTATGCATTCAACTCTATCTACTTTCATTAACTACTATAAATGCCTTCTACCTACTAAGGATGAGAGTGGATCGCTCAAGGTCCTTTTACATTATACAAGTGTGCCTCCACTTGACGACTTCATTAATATTTCAAGACGTTTTCAAAATTTGCGTTGGGTGCCTTTCCAACTGTCTTTTATCTCAGCGCTGGCTCGCTTGAGATGCTCCTGCATCATACTCCCTTGCTTGAAAATTTTCATGGGATCATGTCCATGAGCTCATGCATGGTATATCCTTGCTTCTAGATCTCTGCTTCATTCTCCCAGCTGGAATATTCAACTGGATGGTCCTTCCATTTGAACAAATACTCAAAGTATTGTTTTCGCCTGGTCTTCTTGCTAACCCTTTTGTCCAGTATGCACTCCATCTGCGGCTTTTTTGCAACTGGCATCTGCTTTTTCCACTGAACCTCTGGTTGTTCATTTCTTGCTTCTGCTTCCTCAGCTTTATATGGGTACAAATCTAAGATATTGAATATCGGATAAATTCCAATCCCATCAGGTAATTCAATCTCGTAAGCATTCACCCCAAATTTCTTCAAGACCTTGCATGGTCCGATTTTCTTCATTTTCAGTTTATTGTATGTTCCTCTAAGGAAACTTTCCTTTCTCAAATGCGCAAGGATCAAATCACCAACTTCAAATTGAAGTTGTTGTCTGTGTTGATCTGCTCTCCACTTATATTCCTGACTCAAACTTTGCAGTCGTTCCTTCACCTAGCTGTGAAGTTCCTTCATCGCCTCTACGAAATCTTCTGCACTAGCGCTTCTAGTCGCAATCTGTTCTAAATTTCTCAACTCAGAAATTCCTCTCGGCTGCATGCCATAGACAATCTGAAATGGACTCCGTCCCGTGCTTCTATTGACTAAGTCATTATAAGCAAACTCTGCCTGTGGTAATATGTTGTCCCACTGGCTGTGGTGTTCTATCACCAAGCTTCTTAGCAAGTCTCCCAAACTCCTATTCACTGCTTCTGTCTGTCCATCTGTCTGAGGATGATAAGATGAACTAAACGAAAATTTAGTCCCTAGCTTCTTCCATAAGGTTTTCCAGAAGTGTCCTATGAACTTAGTGTCTCGATCCGAAACTATGCTTCTTGGCAAGCCATGAAGTCAAACGACTTCTTTGAAACACAGATTCGTAATGTGAGTTGTGTCACTGGTTTTCTGACATGGAATGAAGTGTGCCATTTTGGAGAATCTATGCACCACCACAAAGATTGAGTCAAACACTCTTTGTGTTCTTGGCAACCCCAATATGAATTCCATGCTGACTGCATTCCACGACTTCTCAGGTATAGGAAATGGTTGATAAAATCCTGCATTCTGCCTCTTGCCTTTCGAATGCTGGAAAATTTTGCATCTGTCCATGAATATTTTGACATCTGCTCGCATTCCTAGCCAAAAATATGACTCATTCAACTTTGCAAACGTTTTGTCATGACCGAAGTGTCCGGCCAGTCCTCCATTGTGTTTCTCCTTCAACAAATTCTCCCTCATGGAGCATTTTGGAATACAAAGTTCATTACCCTTAAATAGTAATCCTTCCTGGATCATGTATTTTGTCCATTGGCTTCCATCTATAAGAATTGGATTCTCATTTGCTTCATACACCTCTTTAAGATTTGGATCATCTTGATACATCTCCCTGAGATCACCAGAACCCAATGTTTTGACCCTAAACTACTGCAATAGCAAACACTTCCTGCTCAAAGCATCAACAACTTTGTTAGCAGTACCAGAAATATGTTTAATCACAAAAGTGAAATTTTGCATATATTCAACCCACTTAACATGTCTTTGATTCAACTTTTCATGTTGATTCATAAACTGCAGTGCATGATTTTCATTGTATAAGACAAACTCCTTCGGGATCAAGTAATGTCTCCATTTCTTCAATGCTTGTATAATAGCATAAAATTCCTTGTCATAAGTGGATTATTTCACTTTCACTTCATTCAGATTTTTTCTGAACTATGCTATCGGCCTGTCTTCTTGACTCAATATTGCCCCTATTGCAAATCCACTTGCATCGCATTTCACTTGAAATGTCTTTTGGAAATCAGGAAACACGAGAATTGGTTGTTCTGTGATCTTCCTTTTCAACAAATTAAAACTCTTATTAGCCTCTTATGTCCAGTGAAAATATTTGTGTCTCTTCTTCACTGTGTCCATCATCAGTGCACTAATCCCACTGAAATTCCTGATGAACTTTCGGTAGAAACTAGCCAATCCGTGAAAACTTCTCACCTCAAAGATATTCTTTGGTGATGGCCAATTCTTGATTACCTCCACCTTATCTGGATCCATCCTCAACTTATCTACGGAAATAACAAAACCCAAATAAATGAGATCTGTCTTCATGAATGATGATTTATTCATGTTTATCAGCAGCTTCTCCTGTTGTAGCCTCTTCATTACTGTAGCCAAATGTTTCAGATGTTCATCTTCTGTTTTGCTGAAAATCAATATATCATCAAGATATACGATAACAAATTTTCCGATGAAATCCCTTAGGACTTCATTCATTAACCTCATGAAAGAACTCGGTGTGTTCGTTAAGCCAAATGGCATAACAAGCCATTCATAAAACCCTTCATTGGTTTTGAATGCTATCTTCCATTCATCACCTTCCCTCATGCGAATCTAGTGATAACCGCTTTTCAAATCAATCTTCGAAAAACATTTTTCTCCACTCAAGCAATCCATCAGATCATCCATCCTTCGTAATGGAAATCTATACCTGAGGGTTATCTTGTTGATTGCCCTTGAGTCGGTACACATCCTCCAGCCTCCATCTTTCTTTGGACTAAGCACTATCGGAACAACACATGGACTCAAGCTTTCCCTGACCAAACCTTTGTCCAACAAATCCTGGACTTGTCTTTTGACCTCTTCATTCTCCTGCGGCGTCAATCTATACACGGATTTGTTTGGAAAACTAGCTCCTGGTATGATATCAATGTGATGACTCACACTTCTGATCGGTGGCAACAAACAAGGTAGTTCATCCACTACTATGTCAACGAACTCTTCCAGTAGTTCCTGAACTTCTTCTGGTAAATCATCCACCCTTGTGCTAGTTAAAACAATCTTTGGCTTCCTGACCACAATGAATTGCGGTTCCTCCTTCTTCTTAACCTCTGTAAGAAGTTCCTTCCCACTCATGAGAAGTACAGTGTTACTTACTTCAGGTTTCACATCCTTATCTTTGATTGGAAGCAACATGTGAGTTCTCCCATTCTTCTCTAGGGTGTATGTGTTCATTCTCCCGTCATGAATCACATTCCTGTCATACTGCCATGGTCTACCCAGCAATAGATGACAAACATCCATAGGAATAACATCACATAATATCTTATCATTATATCCTCCTATCTTAAATTCAACTAAACATTGTTTAGTGACAGTTACCTGATGTCCTTTTTGTAACCATGAAACTCTGTATGGGCTGGGATGATCAATCGTCTCTAGCTCCAATTTTTCTACCATCTCTGTTGAAATGCAATTATCCATGCTACCACTGTCCACAATTACCTTGCATACCCTTTCTTTGGTCTTGCAAGAAGTCCGAAAAAGTCGGTTTCTTTGAATTGAACTCTCCACCTCCTTCTTTGGTGTCAAAAGAGCTTTTCGCATCATCAGTGATCTTCCGCCTTCAACATTCTCTGCCTCAACATTTTGCCTCTATGCTTCGACAATGTGAGTCTCTCCTTCCTCTTTCTTTTTGGCTAGACACTCATAATACTTGTGTCCATTCTTTCCACACGTGTATCATTTTATCACTCCACCTCTGTCTCTTCTTCTACCTCTAGTACGAGGAAACATGTGGTTATCAGCATACTCTCCTTTCTGATCAGTATATTGTCTTCCCTATCCAGCATATTGCCCTCGCTGTGAGCTTCCACCTTTCTCAATCTGAGGTTGAGGTTTCTTCCATTCTTCTTTAGGCTTCTGGTTTCTATCTTGGACAACTGATTTTCCCCTGGCTTGACTTTTGCCTCGGCTTCTTTGACCCTTCTTTCGGCTCAGCTTCTCTTCCACTTTTAGAGCCATTTGATAAGCATCTTCCACCGTTCGGATGGTCATCATGCTCATCTCGTCCTGAATTTTGTATCTCAGGCCATTCATTTTCCTGGCAACCTTTTCATCATTACTTTCACAATGACCTGCCCTAATGTTCAGCCTGTAGAACTCTTAAGTGTATTCCTTCAATGTCATCATCTTCTGTCTCAAGTTCTACATCCTTCTAAACAGAGTAATTTAATAATCTCTAGGGATGAATTTCGCCTTCATATTTGCGATCATCCTCTCCGAACTCTTGATCTTCTTCTTACCTTGGTAGTGTATGTTAGCTTATAGCTCATCCCACCACAATGTTGCATGTCCCTTTAATCTCGTGACAACATGCTTGACCTTCTTATCCTCTTCGACATATTCATAGTCAAAGTATGTGTCCAGGGCTCTAATCCAATCTAGAAGCTCCTCTACATCTAGATTTACCTCATAAACTGGAATGTCCATCTTGGCCCGTGCACTCATTCTTGCAACAGCTCTAAGCAAGCGTTCATTTGCTGCATCTTCTGCTATGACTTCTTCTTCGTCATGTCCAGCTTCATTTTCTCTTTTGGAATAACTAACATCCCCAGCACCGTCTGTGCACCTCTGTGTTGTCTCCATGTATTCAAGTCTGGCGCGTAGGTCACACACTTCCCTTTCTATGGATGGATCAGGCATCTGCCTACCCCTTCTCGGTATTTCCCTCTCCTCTGGTAGATCGGGTGTTTGTCTGTCCCTTCTTCTTGATGGCATGGTGAATCTTCCTTTCCCTGCTACAGAAAGCAAAGAAACCTTTATGAGCTCTGATACGAAAAGAATGACGCAGCCCTCCCAACCCGTAGGTCGGAAGTCCACGCACACAGGATCTTTCCTCTTCCACTGGCCCGAAGAGCTCTCAACACTTGGCTCTTCTATTTCCCTTTCGGGAAATCTGCACCCACAAATAACCTTGAGAAATTCCCCTCTTTATACTTCAGGAGATCGAACTTCATGATTTCACGAATCTGGTGGTCAAGCACCCTATCTCTCAAATCCCCGAAACCTGAAAACAGTCAACACTTGACCTTTTCTCTTTCTAATTCGCTTTTCTCCTTATCGCGATTTTGGGAGTTGTGATGTCATGCAACTCTTGCTCCACGAACCTCGAAATACCGAGACCCGAATTACCGAAACTCCGATGCGCTCACAAGGTTGACTTTTCAACGACTCCTCATTCCATTGGGATTTCGGACTTCACGATCCTTGATGCAAAGATTTCGGGACTTCCACTCACGAAACCCGGAAATGAAAATCCACGACCAAATCCAACAACTCTTGTTGGTTTGAATATACGGCTCTGCCTCTCCTGAGCTTGAACCTTTGAAAACAGTCTCCGTAACTCCCCTACTCCTTCGTGAGATCTGACGGCTCGTGGAACTTCGCGAATTTTCAACAGAGAATTCTGACCCTCCATTACTCTTCCTTCTCAAGGACTTCTGCAACCTTTTACCAAAGTGTTTTTCACGGTACTTAACCGCCTGCAACACAAACTTGCGACGCCTTCTCAATACTCCAATGTGCAAACTTCCTGTGCTTCTCTACGACAATTTAGAAGGCGTTATCCTTCCTGAGCTTTTTCCAACTCCGGGTATTAAAGAAGACTCATGCATGCACTCCTTGCGGAAAATTCCTCAAGTTCGCAAACTCTTAAATTTTACTCGGCTTGCGCACTCCTTGCACGACTCTTGTGCCTAGCTACACTTCTAAGGGAATGAGAACAAAAGCTGTCTTACCTGAGCTTTCAGAGACAAACCTCCGAACCCTTTGTCAACGCACTCCTTGCAGACAATTCAACTTCCCTCCTTGCAGGAATCCTTTCTCAGATAGAGAAACAATTAAAACTCATTTCCCTTACTCTCTCTCTCAGATTTCAAACATTTAACAAGAAATCATACACACATAGCATAAACAACAATGCATGACAGAAAGAGTAAAATATTCATGAGCATAACATTCAACAATACATACACAGAGAATATTTGGACACCATGAGTCTAAATCAAAGTCCTTTTTGTATTAATCCAGAACTTTTGTACATGGAATTCTTCTACACAGCTCTCTCTGCTTCTTCCCTTCTATGCTCTATGCTCTCAATTGACATAATCCCATTCTTCTATGTTACAATACACAATGAGGGTGTCTATATCTCGTTTCCCTCTTTCATTCTAAACTGTCTAATCTATGCATTAAACTCTATCTACTTTCATTAACTACTATAAATTCCTTCTACCTACTAAGGACGAGAGCAGATCGCTCAAGGTCCTTTTACATTATATAAGTGTGCCTCCACTTGACGACTTCATTAATATTTCATGATATTTTCAAAATTTGCGCTAGGTGCCTTTCCAACTGTCTTTTATCTCCGCGTTGGCTCGCTTGAGATGCTCTTGCATCAACTAATCATTTCTTCTATGAAACTGTCATGTTTGATGGAGCCATTCCTATACTTAGAAACTACATGATATCTGCAAAGTAGTCATCCACCATCTTAACTGCAAATAAATGTGTGTCCGACAAGCTGTCATCTAGATTTCCTGCATCTTCTCTTGATAGTATTCACAATAAGTGATCAGGTCCTGCATTCAACTTCCCTAGTTTCACAAAAACCTAAAAATTGTATTCTTAAAACATCAGTAACCACCTTCATATTCTCCCCCCAACATTGGCTTGTTCACTAAGTATTTTAGTGTAGAAAATTTTTTATACATATTACAATGAGTCCCCAATCAATAATGTATGAACTTATGTAGTGCATATACCATTTCCAATCCTTCTCATTATGTACTGGTGTAATTATTCATTGTTATGGATAGCTTCCTACTTGCAAAAGAAATTGGGTGATCTATGTCTCCTTCTCCTAGTTGAGACAATACTATGCCCAAATTTATGGACGACGCATATACATGAACATGGAAATCCTTGTTCCAATATGGAAAGATCCAAATTGGCATGGTCAATAATTTTTGTTTTAAGGTATCTAAACCCTTCCGACATTCCTCGTTCCATTGGAACTTCTCTTCCTTCTTCAACAAGTTCTCCATAGGTGTCGTAATTTGTGCATAACCTTTGATAAACTTCATGTAATATCATGTGTGACCCAAAGTTTCCCTCAACTATCTAACTGATGTAGGTGGTTGTAAATCCATAATTACTACAATGTTGCGGGATCTAGTAATAATGCCTACTTGCAGACCACATGGCCCAACAAAATTCCAAAAGGTGCACAAAAAATATACTTCTTCAAATTCAGGGAAATCTGACATTGTTGACACCTATCTAACATTAACCTAAGTACTTCTATGTGATCCTTTAGAAAAGTAAACACAGTCCAACAATCTAAGTATACTTCAAGGAAATTATGAATAAATTCCTTAAAAGTTGCAACCACAACTCTTGAAAAACCTCTAGGTGCATTCTTCAGTCCAAATGGCATCACTGTGTATTGATAATTTCCCCACTCTATTGAAAAATTAGTCTCATACCTTTCTTCTTGCACAATTTTGATCTGATGGTACCCTGAGAATCCATCTGTGAAAGAATAAGCCTCCTGCCCTCCTACATTCTCCAGTACCTCATATGTGAACTGTGTTGGGAATGGATTATGTAGACATGCATCATTCAACTTCCTCAGATCTACACAAATCCTGATTCCTCTTGTTTTCTTATCATGTACCACCATTGGACTTATCCACTCTAATTCCAACATTGATTCAATGATCCATGCATCCAACATCTTTTCTATTTCCGCTTGCACCTTCTCTTTTTACTTCAGATTTAACATGTAGGGTTTTTGTCACATTGGTTTAGCACATGGTTTCAAAGGGATCTTCATCATGCCTAATTACCCAGCTATCCCCTTCATTTTTGAGAATGTAGTTGGGAATATTTCTTGATATTCACGCAATAAATATGCAATCTTCTCCATAGTCTCATCACTCCAATAATCTCCTATCTACGCAAAATTTGGATTCTTTGTCATCCCAATGTTCACTTTTGTTCTTTATTTGTTGTGTGTATGAAACAGACTCAAGTTTTGGCCCTTCTACTGTGATCTCTCCCTCAGTTTTGGGTACTTTCACATTCTTAGGATCTTCCATGTTCTTCTTTAGCAACATTGTAACACTCCAACAATTCATGAATAGTCATCGAAGCTATGTGTGCACTGCAGACTAGTACCACCTACATCAACCCTTCTTATGAGAAGATATTGGTTTGAATGACCTGTAATGATGCATCTATTAGTGGAGATTCATGTTCAAAGGTAAAATTTACCTTGAACCTTTGAACCAAGTCATCCCATCTTGTTGTTTCTCTGCGCATTTCCATCTCTGGATACGATTTATTCATAATTTTATCCAGGGTATGTATAAACCTCTATATCCATTCTTCCTTCGGTATCGAAGTCCATCTATTTTTTCACTACATGATCTTCTAGTTTATTGATCCCTGTATACTTCTACGCAATATCCTCTAAGTCGGTACCAAATCTCACGTGCATTAATCTCCAACACTGTGACCAATATTCCATCCCCCCTTTATGTGCATCCCACCACTTGGCTGGATTAGCTTTCAAGAAAACATCTAGTGCCAATAACCTTTGTTGTGCAAGTACCTGCAACTCAAATTCCTTTAAAAATTATCTTATTTCAGTCAATCCATCATACATGGGTGGATCACATAACTCCATTCCAATCCAGTGCAATGATCGAGTTAGGCATGCACATAGTCTAGTTGATACTTCATGCATTTGTTGTTTCCAATGTTCCAAATCTTCCTCTAAATACGATGCACGTGAACTAATACTTCTCCAACTTAGTGCACCATTTGCAGTGGTATTTACATAATCATCCATCCATGTAGTCATATTATACAAGTTGTCAATTGTGTTTCCTCTCACTGGCTTTATGTACCTATTTCCTTCTATCGGGTCCAAGGGTGCAATAACCTTCAAATGTACTACCTCAAATATCATTTCCCTCCTCTTAAAATTATTAATCGCCTAATTATCAAATTCCCATTCAAGTCCCATCAATGTTGGATATGGTT
>ML818765.1:188201-223518 GCA_009831015.1 Picea engelmannii
CATTTACTTAATATGCAACAATATGGAATATCAAACCTAATATGTAAACATGGAGTCTTATTGTTGTTGTTCCATTTGATTTTGAGTTGTCATATAATGTAGGAGAAATCAACAATGTTTCCTCCAACTCTTGATCTTCCTCTGAGTGCGCTAGATATAATATCCCTTTAGATCTATCATCACTGTTTGGACGAATGTCCTTTTTCCAATTGTACATCTCCTGCAAACACCCTCGTGATATAACATATATACAAGTGCGTACCTCTGAAATTTGTAGCATCTTCCATATTGTCTTCTAATATGAGACAGTACATCATCTCAACAAGAAGAAGTCAGAAATTAGAATCAGAAGGTTCAATTTGAGAAAAAATGTCAATAGCCTAAAAAACCCTAAAATTTCAATTTTGACGGATTGTCAGTCTACAAAGTGCAGTAGGTGCACTAGGGAAATGCGAGCTAGGATATGCTAAAATTATTCCCAAACTAGCCCAAAAATTTTCTTGCAACTATCATGGAGTTAGATCCAACAACTTCTCAGTAAGTGCTCAACTAGATTGACAATTTTAGGTCTTAATAGAAAACTTTGTAGTGGAAATATTTCAACAAATCTCTAATACCGTGTTGATTTTTATGATTCTCAGATATTGATAGTTATTGTCGTATGATTTCAAAATAAGATTCACTTTCATACCACCGTTATCATAGAATAACTATACACTGAAAAATATCAACTATAACAATACAGTGGAAATAAAAAGATCTAGAAATATTAACCATGCACAGTAGACACAAGAACACAAGAGTTTATCCCGGGAAACCCAACCTTGGGAGAAAACCCAACAACCTTTTTTATAGAAGAACTCAATCCAATATATTACCAGTAATCACCATCACCAAATTAGAATACCATACAAAGAATATTCCTCCCCAAGTCTAGCACATCCAAGTGCCAGCGCCTCAATAATATGACCAAGAATAACCAAAATAAAGATCCTTCAAGCCTAGTGCCTCTCTAATATAGTGCATAAGTAAGTAGACCAAGAAATGCAACTGGGAAGATGCAACTGGCACGAAGAAACTAGCTAGTGTGCACTACAAAAGGAGAATTGTATGTGTGATAATGAATTGACTCTACCTATATTTATAGTAATCCAGGCACCTATCGTTTTCCCGTGGGGTCAACTTCTCATTATGGGTCTTCAATTTACTTTATTATTTTTCGTCTTTTATTGGTGTGGCCCAATTCTCTTCCTGGGTCTTCAATTTCTTCTTGGAGCTTCTTTAATGGTCATATGGGTCTTCTTTTACTTCCTTATGGAGAATGAATGCCCAAAGTTGCAAAAATTCAACAGTAATAAAGACAGTTTTTGATTGATGACTTTGTGAATTTGATTAATGGAATCCATATGTTTATTATATAGATCTAATTTCCCTCATCAATATCACTTTACACAAGTTATTTCCCAAAGTCCCTCTCATTAATTTCTTTTTTTTCATTTCAGTCCAGTCTATATAATTAAATATTATGCATAAGAGAAAGATATAGTCTATGTAATCAATATGATTAAAATGGAATAATTAAATTATGTGAAAATATTTGGTAACTTTTGGGGTTGATAAACACTTGCAAACACATTTTGAAGTCAAAAGTAGACAATTTTCTATATGGAAATGTAATCAACATATGTGGATTTCAGGATTGGGTGTTTTTTAGTAGATGTTTTTATAGTTTTATTTATGTTCTTGTTTCATCATCCTTTTTCACTTCCCTTTTTTGTTGCATGGTTGTGTTATGTCAGAGAGACTTTAATAATAATGAAAAATTGTATTAGATATCTTATATTACTGTTATTTTATATTGTGCTAATAACATTGTCATGGTTGTAGATGACCTTACTTAGCAGGGGAAGTAGCATAGGAGGAAACAAAGGAAGAAGAGGCAGAGGACCTAATACCTTTTGGAAGCATGGGGGGAATAAAAATCTAAGGTTCTCTATTCACTTTGATGTTGACTCAGATGAATTCCAACAGTTGTTCCAAACTAGGCATTTGAAAATTGGTGGTTAGCGCACCTTGCCACAACCCCAAGTTCCCCCTAATGTTATCTTGAAACCTCACTCTACTATTTTTAATGTATATAAATCACCTTTGAAGCCTCATAATGATGGATGGGGTAATTTATCTACTAATATCTTGTTTCATATTGAGATTTCTAAATTTCATCTTTTCATTTTTTGAATTCCTTAAAAGGATAAATCCTCTTGTTGACAACAAGATCTTTCTAAAGGTGGCAAAGAAGAAATGACTAGGAAGCATTGATATTTGACATGCTTTAGAAGGTCATTCATTTCTCTTAGCAGTTTATGTAGTTTGATTAGAACATATGAATTAATTTCCAGTTCTGATTATGATTATTTTGCAAAGTCAAGACTTTGTGGACTTGTGAATTAGTTGATCCAGTGTATTTAGTGTTGGTCATTTTCTTTTAGACACCAGTTATCTTTGTATGATGTTAAATTCCATCTTAGAATTCTAAGTCTTATCTTGATCCTCACCCTCGTAGGAGTTTGAAAAGAGGCATTTTGATTCTAACTTAGAAAATCTATTATTAATAAAAGTTTATTTTTTCTAAATTGAGACTTGCGTATTTCTGATTTTTATATTGAATTTAATTCTTTATTTCATTTGTTTTTTATTCTATAATCATTTATATAAAACATTTTTACATTTTTTTAAAAATAATAACACAACTTGATAATAGCATTAGTTCCAAGAACATATTTCTTGAGGGTTGATTGATGTTTTTTCCTAGGATACAAATCCAGAGTAACATTCCCTCCTATCTCACCTTATCCTAGTGAGATTTGAAAATGATTGAGTGAGGACTTTCCATTCCTCGCATCAAAACAGGGTCTTCTTCATAGAATTTATCGTCAATGGATTCATGAGGTGGCTCTTCCTCTTCTTCATTTTTTCAGTAAATTTCTTCATGAATATCTTCTTTATGTTCTTGTTCTTCAATCAATTCTTTAGGTGCTTGATATTAAAAGTTTGTTGATTAATTGGGTTCATTGTCATTGATGTCAACCCTTGAATAAAGTCTGGTAGTAAATTCCGGTAGCACAAAGGTTTGGGTAATGGACCCAAGTTTGTTTGATGTATAATGGTATGAGTTTTGATATATTTTCAGGTAAAACTATTTTATATGGATAATACATGTCATGCCATTTTTGATGGTATGTGGAACATCACATAACTCCTCACGGTTTGAGAGTTATGGCCTTACAAATTTGGAGGACCCTCATATGTTGGCTTGAAGCCCCAAAACGTCAAAGAAGTCAAAGTGCTTGCAAAAAAGAAATTATTTAAATAATAAAGTGAAGTGACAAAGTAAAAAATGATTATTTAAATAATAAAGTGAAGTGACAAAGTCAAAGAGGATTATTTAAATAATAAAGTGAAGTGACAAAATCAAGGAGGATTATTTAAATAATAAAGTAAATGGATAAATTTCTAATTATGGAAAGTGGTTATAAGAAGGTTAACACTAAAATGAGGAAAATGGGTTAAGTAGTCAAGTGACTATTGGATATGTGGACAAATTGGTCTAGAATATGCTTCTAAGGAAGCTACATGAAAGTATAAATAAGAGGCAAGGCTCTCTAATTTAAATCACACTTGAGAATATTGAATATCTATAGGTGAATGAGGTAACCAAAGGTATCTAAGATGAATTTCAGAGGGAAGGTGAAGTAAAGAAGGCCGAAATTCAAACGAGGATAAATTATTTTGATGATGCTTTCTAAGGTATGCTATTTATAGATCAGCTCACCATTTTCAAAATAACATTTTTTTTAAAAATGATTTAGACCGTGAAATTGGGAGGCCATTGAGGAAACATATTCAAGTAGATGTGGTACGAATTTCAGCTTCTGGTTTGTTGTATTTTTGGAGTTACACTCTGTGGAAAATAGGGTTTGTGGCTAGTCCTGAAACTAGTCTAAAACAAGTGTTTCGAGTAAAACCATCATAACTTCTTCATAACAGATCCAAATTCAGTAAGACCAAATGTGTTGGTTAGAGTACAATTTGTAGTTTTCTTTTTAAAATTTTCATATCCATACAACAAATATTCCGTGTGGAGCACACTCTACAAGTTCGCTCTTTAGAATAAGTCAAAATTCAACAAGGTATGTCATTTTTCCTATAACTCCTTTTCTGAGAGGTTCCAAGTAGTGAGACTTGGAGGAATTGCATAAAACACATTGAAGAACACTATGTACAATTTTCAAATCTTTATTCATTACAAGTACATAGTTATGATTATTTCAAGTTAGGTTTGTTGACTAATCCGAAACTAGTCATGTGAGACTAAAGTAAAGTTTGATGAAAATGATAGTCTCTTGTTTTTAAATTTAAGGAAGGTTTGTAGGTTGAGGTATAGGTTGGTGCATGGTTTATGCACTTGTTTATGGTACAAGTTTATTACAGGTTTTTTGGTACAGGTTCGTGCATGGTTGATGCACTTGTTTATGGTACAGGTTGATTACAGGTTGAGGTACATGTTGATGCATGGTTGATACATGGTTTAGGCTATTGGTACAGGTTTTTTGGTGCAGGTTTATTGGTACAAGTTTACAACAGTATATCTCATAGTGATAGTATGACAATGGTTCCATCATTCTACTTATACGTCAAGGCGGTTGGACGGGGCAAGGACAGGTGGTTGTAGCCACCTTCCGGTTGTAATCGAAGAATATAGGGGGTTGTATCCTCCTTCTGGTTATAGCCATAGAATTGGGGAGTTGGATCTTCCCTCAGGTTGTAGCCTGGGAAACTAGGGGTTAGGGCCTCCTTCCAATTGCAGCTGGAAAACAAAGGAATTTGGTGCTTCCAATGAATGTAATTCTTCAAGACATATAAGAAAAAGTATTATGTGGTTTTCTCCCGCTTTAGGTTTCCACATAAAAACACTGGTGTACTGTGTATGTGTATGATTTTTCATTTGTTCATTGTTTATTTACTTTGCAAATATTGGATGATAATGCTACATTGATATAACACTTGCATTATATGGTTAAAAACAATTATATTTCTTTATCACTGATTCAGCCCCCCTCTCAATAATCCAACAATTGGTATCAAAGAAAGTTCTTTCATAAATCAGTTTAACCACTGAAAGGTAGATCATGGAGAGAAACAACATGTATAAAAATGGAATACCACAGTTTGATGGACAAAAGTATGTCTTTTGGTGCATAAGGATAAAGACATATATACATGCACAGGGATTTGAAATTTAGAAATCAACTGTAGATGGATACACAACACCAGCAGTTCCGTTGACGAATGAAAAAGCTATGAAACTCGGTCAGAATAATTTCAAAGCCACAAATGCACTTCTCAATGGTATTGGAGAATTGGTATTCACCAAAATTTCACATTGTAAATTCGCTAAAGAGAGTTGGGACAAACTTAGAAATATTTATGAAGGAGATTCAAAATTCAAAGCAACAAAGCTTCAAAATTATAGAGGTTAGTTCAAACAACTAAATATGAAGGAAGATGAGAACATTGCAGCTTACTTTTTACGAGTCGATGAAACAATAAATGTAATCTTGGGATTGGGAGAAGAAATCAAAGAATATGTAATTGTTCAAAAGGTACTAAGATCTCTTCCTATGAGATTTGACCCTAAGATATCAGCACTAGAAGAAAGAGCAAATCTAAACTCAATAAGCATGGACGAACTACATGGAATATTCACATCATATGAAATGAGAACTGAGCAGGAAAATCCAGATATAAAAGAAGCAGCCTTCAAAGCATCCAAAAGGCCAAAGCAAAAAGGAAATAAAAAATAAAAAGAACATAGAAACAACAATGACGTCTCGAAGATGATGAAGAAGTGGCCAACTTTGTCAGAAGATTGAACAAGGGAACCAACGACAGGTATAGAGGTAAGATTCCTTTGATTTGTTTTAATTATGATGGTATTGGTCATTTTTCTAACAAATGTCCTCATAAGAAAAAGAGAAGTTATGAAGGTTACTCAAATAGAAAACAAACATATAAAGGCAAAAGAACGATAAATAAATTTTTCAAGAAAATATTATGCACCAAAGAAGACATCTCATCATCAGATGAAGATGAATTCAGTGACAATGAGACAGAAAGATCTCTATTCATGGTAGCAAAATAATCTGATAAAGAAGACTCCGAAGAAGAATATGAAGAGGTCGAAGAAGAATATGAAGAGGCAGAATTTGACTACTTAGAAGAATTGTTGTGTGCCATAGAAGTTATCAGAAGAGAAAAGAAGAAAAACAAGAAACTACAAGCAAAACTAGACAAGAAAGAAGACACTCGAGAACTAGAAGAAATGATCACAAATTTGAAGGTTCAAATTGAAGAAAATAAAATAATTGGAGAAGCACTCAAAGAAAATCTAGAAGGAAGAGACAGGATCATTGGAAATTTGGAAGAAAAAATTTTCACATTAAGAAAGGATCTTCAAAAGAAAAATATGTATAACATCTCAAACGTTTTGAATGACATTATCAGTAGTCAAAAACCTCATCATGACAAGTCTGGACTTGGATACAATCAGACAGAAAAGGGATCAAGATCCAAAACAATAGAACAAGAAACATATCCAAAAATCTATGAAGAAACAATCAAAGGGGATAGGAAGGTCTACAAAGAAAATTACAGGGACACTCCTCCACCAAGAAAATTCAGATTTCAGAATCAACGATCGATAGAAACATATAGGCCTCAGGGAGAAGAAAGATTCATAATAGTAACTCCTTTCAGAATATGTTCAACTCCCAGGTATCAAAATATCTTTTTTGGTTTATGTTATGCATGTAATAATTTTGGACACAAAGATGTGAATTGCAGAGCTAACAACAGGAACATAAACAACTTTAAAATTCATACACAAAAGGGTTATCCAAGAAGGCCTAGTGAAACACAGAGAAGAAGTTATAATAAGTTTGAATATTTGAGCACTGAAGTGGAATGATACAAATGTAAAAACTTTGGAAACATGGCCAAAGATTGAAGAATGACAGTCCCTCCTAGAGAACCACAACGGAAAAACAACAATTACAGACAAGAACCTCAAAAAAGCTCATGGATAAGAAAGAAGAATCAGTATAGCAATGAAGAATGCACACTCGCTCTACAAGATAAGAAGAAGAAACATGGTTGGTATGTTAACAGTGGTTGTTCAAAACACATGACAGGTGATAGAGACAGGTTTCTTACATTAAGAAAGGAAAGAGATGGACCAGTCTCCTTCGAAAATGATGATTCATCTAAAATCATTGGAAAAATAACAGTCAGAATTGGGAACAAGAATACCAAGGCAGAAAATGTTCTACTAGTAGGCGATATGAAACATAATCTTCTAAGTGAGTCAAATGTGTGACCAAGGTCATAAAGTTACTTTCGATTCAAAAAAGTGTGAGATAAGAAAAGAAGATTCAGGAAAATTGATTGCAACAACTGCGAGAACTTCAAGCAACATATATGTATTAAGTGAAATTGGAAATGAAAAGTGTTGCCTAGGAAAGGAATATGAAAGTCGGCTATGGAATAGAAGAATGGGTCACATACATTTTGATAACATTGTCAAAGTCAGCAAAAGGGAAGAAGTTAGAGAAATTCCCCAGATCACGAAACCAACTAACACTTTATGCAAGAATTATCAACAAGGAAATCAAACAAAGACCATGTTTAAATCAAAAGAATATTAAACAACAAGACCACTAGAAATTGTGCATACTGATCTAGTTGGACCAACTACAACAAAGGGTTTAAAAGGTGAGAAATACTTTATGTTATTAGTTGATGATTATACAAGAATGACTGTAGTTTTCTTTCTCAGGAATAAGTCTGAAGCTTTTGAAAACTTCAAGGTATACAAGGAAATGGTTGAAGATGAAATGGATTCAAAAATAAAATGATTGAGATATGATAATGGAGGAGAATTCACTTCAAAGGAATTTATGGACTAATACAGCAGACATGGAATAAAAAGAAAATTCTTTGTTGCTAGGACACCTCAACAGAATGGAGTTGTTGAAAGAAAGAACATGACAATATAGGAAATGACTCAAACAATGCTAATGGATTACAAATTGAAATATATCTTTTTGACACATGTAGTGCATACAAAAGTTCACATTCAAAATAGAGTAATGCTCAGAAACAACACTGAAAAAAATCCCTATGAGCTATGGAAATGAAGACCAACAAATGTGAAGCACTTCAGAATTTTTGGAAGCAAATGCCACATCAAAATAGAAGATGGAAGAATGGGAAAGTCTAACTCTCGTGTGGACAAAGGAGTGCTTGTTGGTTACTCAAGTACAAGGAAAGAATACAAGTGTTACAACCTGAGATTGAACAAAGTTGTGGAAAGCATCAACGTAACAATTGATGAAACATGTAGACACGAATTAAAGGAAGAAAATGAATCAATGGAACAACTTTACGAAGAAGAAGAAGAAAATGAAAAATAAGTAGAAGGGGAAGATGAAGAGGATCTGACAGAAGCAGAAGAGCAATTTCATCAAGTGCCTCCAAATACACCTAGAAAACGTGTACAAAAGAATCATCCTTCAGATTAGATTATTGGAAACAAAGATGCAAGAGTTGAGACTAGAAGAAGAATCTATTCGTCAAAACAAACACACCTAACACTCTCATCTACGATTGAACCAACCTATTTTGAAGAGGCCAACAAGGATGGATTTTGGAATAAGGCCATGGATGAAGAATTGGATCAAATAGAGAAAAATGACACTTGGGAATTGGTTCCAAGACCAAAGGATAAAAATGTGATCGGCACAAAGTGGGTATACAAGAATAAATTGAATGAAGATGGACATGTTACAAGGAACAAATCTAGATTGGTATGTAAAGGATATGCACAGGTTGAAGAAATCTAATTTGAAGAGACGTTTTCCCCAGTTGCGAGAATGGAATAAATTTGATTGCTTTTAGCTTATGCATGCGCCAAAAATATTAAAGTGTATCAGATGGATGTAAAATCATCTTTTCTGAATGTGGAACTTGAAGAAGAGGTCTACATTGAACAACCAAAAGGATTTCAGTTGTCAGAGAACGTAGATCATGCATGTAAATTAAAGAAGGCCTTGTATGGTCTAAAACAGGCTCCTAGAGCATGATACTCTAGACTGGATAAATATCTACATCATGCAGGGTTTAAAAAAGGAAGTGCAGACAAGAACCTCTACATCAAGGTAACTCAAGATAGTATTTTATTAATTGAAGTTTATGTTGATGATATTATTTTTGGAAGTACCGATGACAGGTTAAGCCAGAAATTTGCAAAGAACATGCATAATGAATTTGAAATGTCATTAATTGGAGAACTATTCTTCTTTTTAGGTCTTCAGATACGTCAAAGCGACTGAGGAATTTTTATTTCTCAAACCAAGTATATTAGAGAAATGCTAAAGAGGTTCGGAATGGAAGATTGCAAACCAGTTATCACTCCCATGAAAACCAGTTGCAATTTGAGCAAAGATGATGATTCAAAGTCTACAGATCAGAGGCAATACAGGTCAATGATTGGTAGCCTACTATATGTGACAACATCCAGACCAGATGTAATGTAGGCAGTTGGACAGGTGGCATGATTTCAAGAAGCACCAAAGGAATCACATGTATTAGCAGTGAAGAGGATTTTCAGATATCTCAAAGGAACATAAGAGTTTGGATTATCGTATCCAAAAGAAAAGGATCTATCACTTATCGCCTACACAAATGCAAATTGGGAAGGTTGCATTGATGACCGACGAAGCACCAGTGGAACAATGTTCTACTTGGGTGAGTGTTCAGTATCATGGCTAAGCAAGAAACAATCATCAATATCTTTATCTACAGTCGAGGTAGAGTATATTGAAAAAACAACATGTTGTACATAGGTTCTATGGATGAAACAAACTCTAATAGATATATAGGTTGAGTATTATGAGCCCATTCCAATCTATTGTGATAATACAATCACCATCAATATCTCAAAGAACCGGGTGATTCACTCCAAGACGAAGCACATTCCAATCAAGTATCACATTCTACGGGAATATGTTGCAGAAAAGAACATCATAGTTTAATATGTGGGCACAAAATAACAAGTGGAGGACATCTTTACAAAATCGCTTCCACGGGAATCCTTTGAGTATCTTCGCCAGAGACTCAAATTTATTTCTACTCCAAAATGAATGCTTTTGAATGATTATCTTATATGTCTTAGTTGTATATGAGGAAGCACCATAAATAAGACAGTTCAGGCTAGGAGATCAGATGATTCAGTTAGGGGGAGCATACTTGAATGGAAAGATATATTTTCCATTGATGACAAAGGGGGAGAGATTTATTGGATGCAGAGGACAGAGGCATGGTTCCAGGGGGAGCGTTGGTCACAAAGATGCAGGCATAGTTCTAGGGGGAGCATGAGTGATATGATTTAAGTATTTCATCAGAGCTTTTCCATCAATGCCAAAGGGAGAGATTGTTAATTAATTGGGTTGGTTTTCATTTATGTCAACCCTTGAAAAAATCCTAGTAGTGAATTTCGGTAGCACAAAGGTTTGGGTAATGGACCCAATTTTTTTTTATGTATAATGGTATGATTTTTTTATATATTTTCAAGTAATACTATTCTACATGGATAGTACATGTCATGACATTTATGGTGGTATGTGGAACATCACATAACTCCTCACGGTTTGAGAATTATGGCCTTACGAATTTGGAGGACCCTCATATGTTGGCTTTAAGCCCCAAAAGGTCAAAGAAGTCAAAATGCTTGCAAAGAAGAAATTATTTAAATAATAAAGTGAAGTGACAAAGTAAAAAATGATTATTTAAATAATAAAGTGAAGTGACAAAGTCAAAGAGGATTATTTAAATAATAAAGTGAAGTGACAAAATCAAGGAGGATTGTTTAAATAATAAAGTAAATGGAGAACTTTCTAATTATGGAAAGTGGTTATAAGAAGGTTAATCCTAAAATGAGGAAAATGGGTTAATTAGTCCAGTTGGATATGTGGACAAAGTGGCTATGTGGAAAAAGTGGTTTAGAAGATGCTTCTAAGGAAGCTACATGAAAGTATAAATAAGAGGCAATGATCTCTAATTTAAATCACACTTGAGCATATTGAATATCTACAGGTGACTAAGGTAACCAAATGATATCTAAGCTGAATTTCAGAGGGAAGGTGATGTAAAGAAGGTCGAAATTCAAGGGAGGATAAATTATTTTGATGATGTTTTCTAAGGTATGTTATTTACAGGTCATCTCACCATTTTCTCAATAACGTTTTTTTTTTAGAATGATTCAGACCATGAAACTGGGAGGTCATTGATGAAACATATCCAAGTAGTTGTGGTATGAATTTCATTTTGTGGGTCGTTGTGTTTTTGGAGTTACACTCCGTGGAAAATAGGGTTTGTGGCTAGTCCTAAAACTAGTCTAAAACAAGTATTTTGGGAAAAAATGTCATAAATTGTTCATAACATATCCAAATTCAGTAAGAACAAATGTGTTGGTTAGAGTACAATCTGTAATATTCTGTGTAAAATTTTCAGATCTATACAACAAATATTCCATGTGGGGCACACTCTACAAGTTCTCTCTCTAGAATAAGCCAAAATTCAACAAGGTATGCCATTTTTTATATAACTCTTTTTCTAAGAGGTTACAAGTAGTGAGAACTGGAGGAATTGCATAGAACATAGTGAAGAACATTTTGTACTATTTTCATATCTTTATTCATTACAGGTACATAGTTATGATTATTTCAAGTTAGGGTTGTTGACTAATCCAAAACTAGTCATGTGAGACTAAAGTAAAGTTTGATGAAAATGTTAGTCTCTTGTTGTTAAAGCTAAGGAAGGTTTGCAGGTTGAGGTATAGGTTGGTGCATGGTTGATGCACTTGTTTATGGTACAAGTTGATTACAGTTTGTTTGGTACAGGTTGGTGCATGGTTGATGCACATGTTTATGGTACAGGTTGATTACAGGTTGAGGTACATGTTGATGCATGGTTGATACATGGTTCAGGTTATTGGTATAGGTTGTTTGGTGCAGGTTTATTGGTATAAGTTTACAACAGTATATCTCATAGTGATAGTGTGACAATGGTTCCATCATTCTACTTATACGCCAGGGCAGTTAGATGGGGCAATGCCAGGTGGTTGTAGCCACCTTTTGGTTGTAGTCAGAGAATATAGGTGGTTGTAGCCTCCTTCTAGTTGTAGCCAAAGAATTGGGGAGTTGGAGCTTCCCTCAGGTTGTAGCCTGAGAAACTAGGGGGTTGGAGCATCCTTCCAGGTGCAACTAGAAAATAAAGGAAGTTGGTGCTTCCAATGAATGTAATTCTTCAAGACATATAAGAAAAATCATTTTGTGTTTTTCTCCTGCTTTGGGTTTCCACGTAAAAACATTGGTGTATTGTGTATGTGTATGATTTTTCATTGCTTATTTATTCTACAAATGTTGGATGATAAATCTACATTGATATAACACTTGAATTATATGGTTAAAAAGGATTAGATTTATCTATTACTGATTCACCCCCCTTCTCAGTAATCCAACAAAGTCTTCATCAAAGTATTTGTGTATGGAATTAAGATATGGCTCTTTCTATATCATGGGAACATGAGAAATCCCTTCATCAATATGCTATTTTTGTGACTAATTCTTCATATCATCATGGGATGTTTCCTCATACTCATGCAGGGACATCACAATGTCTTCAAGGATGCTTCCATACTCTTGAGAGAAAGGACCCCAATATTTAAGGAAGAATCAGATCAAACCTACAAGAGAGGTTATGTTCCTTGTACCCGTGCAATACTTGACCCATATCCATTGATATCCTTCCAAAGAACATGCAAATAATATATTAAGACATCATCATGTCTTCCATTGAGATTTTAAACATAATCAAGGAATGTTGAGACATGCAGAATAACACAAAGAGCGTCACCATCAAACTTTGAATTTTTATTTTTTTTCGTTTGGGAGGGAGTTTATTTCGGTATCCTAGAATATTCTTAATATCAAGAGGAGGATACAATTCATGAAGTTCCCATCGTGCCATAATTCCTTCATTTTAAAATATACAATTTTATACAATATATGAAAATAGGATGACACCTTCTACAAAAACTTGTCTGTGGAATCGCCAAGGTGAATCTTCAATGCCTTTACAATGATGCTTGCTTCACCTTACAAGCATAGAGTCTTCATAATTTTCATAGGGAAATGAGCTTCTTTCCTCAATGGTTTTTTTATATGATTATACTTAGAAAATTCTTTGGTTTCTACTCATCAAAAGGGTTGAAGCATAGAATTCATATATCCAAGGAGAAAGACTCAATTCTCCCTGCTAATGTTGCCAAAATATTACCATACAATCTAGAATTTAGTGAAAATCCCTCACAAGGCACAAAAATAGTGGAACATCAAAATATGTTATCATTTTCACTTAGGAAACAACTTCCCTCTCTTTAGTGAAGGATAAAATCCAACACAAGGGAGGCTTCCCTAGTACCTTCCAAGAATCCCTAGTCAAGGCACAATAAAGTATAGGCCCCCTGGGTAACTACTCAAACTACCACCAATGAAATAAGATAGATAAGATATAATAAGGTGGTAAGATAAAGAAATTTCTATATTTGAAGAGATGAGGATCTAGGTCAATGTAGGAGGTTTTTCAAGTCAAGGCTCAAGAGGATCCTCAAACACTACAAATGAAGAAAAGGCTAAGGGTTGTTGTAAAACTTGGAAAAGATGTTAAATTATAGAAAGAAAACAAGTTATTATAGAAGAAATAAAATTATCCCTTTAACAAGTAATAAATCAATTAAACAAGAGGGATAAACCATGGACTAAATCACAGTTTGATTCATTAACAAAATCATAAATTCAAGAGGCATAAAAGAACCCTAAAAACCCTAGATGTCTAGCCTTATATGGTTGTAATAATAAATCAACAAATTATTTTAGGGTTTTACAATGTTTATTAGGTCAACCATATGCATAAAAATTCAAAACATCTAGGTTATTTATGGATGAAAATGAAAATTTTCTATTACAAAACACTAATCTAACCCTAAAATAGTAAAAATAGAGTAGAATTTCATAAATTAATGATTGACTATTGGGAGAGTGACTAGTGCCTACTATTTTTTTGGGCATATGGGGTCAATTAAGAACTCCTTTGGAGAGAAGTGAGTGGATTTTAGGGTGATATATAGAGGTTTTTCACTACTAACCCTAGAATATACTCCTAATATATAAAGGACAATTCAAGGGAAGTTTCTTCACTAGTAACTTTCCAAGTGTTTTAATAAGAAAGGTTTACTCAAGAAAAATCCAAGAGAATGATCAACCAACACTAGAGAAGCAACATTACACTTAAATGCATTCATAAACAAAACCACACGATAACAAGAGACCACTTACTCAAGAAATATTCCATCTATAAAAACCCTAGAAATGAATATCCATGTAGTATCAAAGAATCCACAAGAACATTTCTCCAAAAAATCGCTCTAACTAGCCATACACAGAAGTTTTCATAAGATATAATGTATAAGTAGACAAGTTGTGATGCATATCCACAAGTAATAATAATTTACAAGTGATAAGTGTTTCTCTTACTTATATGAGAGATCTAGCACCCTTTTCACACAACTGAATCCCTAAAAACATAAAATAATGTCTTTATCTCTCTTAAACCCTACATATAAGCCATCAATACACAAAAACAATACATGATAAATGAGTGGATAGGTCACTAATGCACCCAACGATGCCTTCAAGATGAAGTGAATTATCTCAAACATTAAATTGTCCCTCATAAATGTGCTCTAGATCTCACACATGTGGCACGTGTATCCTCATGAAGGGATGGCTCACTCCAAAGTGATGTATAGGGGATAAAAAGTGAAACATTCCATGAAAGGGTGAAATGTTTCATCTCCAAGAGGTGTTTCATATCTCCAACATGTGTGGCATCTCATAAAAAATGTGACATATCAACATCAATAAGCCCAACATCTCATCAAAGGTTCCCCATCATCATAAAGGTCCAACATCCCATCATAGAAGTGAAATGTCACATCATAAAAGTGTAAAGTCCCATCATCAAAAAGGCCAATCGTCATGGAAAAGGTTCCACTTTATCTATCCAAGTGTAATGTCCTCATGTAAAGGTCCAACATCCTCTAGAGAATGAGAAATGCTTTCAATAAAGTGGTGGGGATGACCTCCATGAAAGTGTGCTACTATCCCCTCAATATACTCCAAAGGATCTAAGTTTTAACCAAGCATGTGGCTATGTGAAATCCATCATCCTAGGAATGGATCATGTATTCTATTGCACCATGAAGACTAGAGATAGGGTACACAATTCAAACACAACATATAAAGTGGGTCATGTCAATGCAAAAGCCATTAGATATATCTCACAAAGTATCCTCTTCAAACTTCACACTGGATTACAAAGTAATACAAATTGTCATGTCCAGGTATGGGAGGATCATTAATACCCCCTATTAGGTCTGTCAGTACCCAAGATAAGAAGTATCTCCCAAGGAACCCATCAAGGAGTATGTGTAATGGTATGTGTTATGGATTGAGGTTTACTTCATGGGTGGATTGTCATTGACATGCAAGACCATGTATGATAGTCATCGTCATGAGTGCATGTATATAGGAAGCACTTAGGAAATGAGGTACATGTCAATCAATTTAATTGATTAAATTGTGTTACATTAAATATCGAATAAGGAATAGTTTCTTATGAAGTGCTTACATTGTATGTGCAAGATTTTAGTTATGATTAATTTCCAAATGAACAAATGCAATACTAATTTCTTAACGAACTATTATATAAATGTTTTTAATTTATAAAACATAATTAATGCATTACTATAGGAATGATTCTAGTCACTCAAGTCTGTTGATCTATTGAATTATCAATTGCAGTGTCTCGTTACATTCGTTAAATCATTATATGGAATGAGGGTTTCTGTAATAAATGAGATAATATTATTTAATAACAAGCTATGCACTAGTATCCCTGCAATCTATGAAAAAAAATATTCATTAATTGCATTGAACGTTATGAAAGAGCAAATGACTGGAAATAAAATCACACTTACAGAATAAATCAAAGCTAACTAAAAATTGTTCAATGTATACCTTACACAAGGGGTCCACTTGGCTTGGATTACATTGTAGAAGATGCTACATATCTAGACTAGAACTCAATATTCACAACACATGAAAATTGACAATCAATAGTATTTGTATTATGCTCAGAATCACATTACATCCATGTCAAAATAATAACATAACCACCTTTCTTATCCCATAGGCTTTAGGCTATGTATTTATATAGTATTACAATTTTTTCCTCATATCCATATCCTATGGATTCTATAACAGAATAACTAGAAGCAGAGTATGTGGAATCTATAGATTTGATCCATCTTGATCGTAGCCTGATGAACTATTGGATAATACACGTGTAAAGAATTTCATGACAGGGATGCATGAAATTCCCGTACACAATTTTTTGACTCAATCGTGGATGGATTCAGTGCCATTATATTTTGGATACTCTACCACAATGCTCTTTGTTGACCTAGAGTTTGAATTTGCTTCCATGTTGGTTTTGTGGACATGGGATCTTGGTTGAGATGTATGCAACCATCTCTTGAATATTTGGAACCACCTATTGACAAGTCCAAATGAACTTTCAAGCAGGAAAAGGAGAGTGCCTGATGGAAAGTCCCAATTAGGCTTACTCTTGTTTGGGATATCACTTCATACCAATATGTGGGCCTGGTTTCCACTAGGGTTAGATGAAATGGAAGAAAAATTGAATTGTTTTCCATGAATTGAATTTAAATCCTAATTAAATTCTCTAAAACATAAATGAAATTCATTATTCTAGCCTATATCTATTCTATTCTAACATGTCCAGATCAAGACAAAAATTAACTAAATGAATAAGGTTCAAGATAACATCATTGACAACAAAAATAATTCATGTCAATCAATAATATATTAACACAATGAAATTTCATATTTGATAAAAAATAGTTGCAGATAAAACCTATAATATCATCATTGTATTCACCAGAAATCATAACAACGTAAGCATTCAAAATAGTAAACATAGAAATAGTTCATATGACAAGCATTCAAATAACTTGAATGAAAAACATATTAGTAGAGTAGTCCCCAACACATTTTATAATAGTTATGATCTGAATATACTTTATGTTCTTCATTCATAAATAGATAAAAGTATCATCTACATGTGCAATAAGAAAAAGTCCATGTATCTTCTTCATAGATTTCTTTTATAAGATAATAAAGTATCTTTACATTATGTAATTGTCATCATTCTAGATGATAGTTACCTCTTTGTTTTCTATACCCCTACCTTTCTTATCATTCAAGTTATTCTTTACAAAATACAAAAATATTAAGCCCCCTCTCAGGTTAATCCATTTACAAAACCGGTCCACAATTCATAGGCTCGAGTTATCATGTTCAACCTGTCTAATTTTATTTTCTCAAGATCTAGCTTGCCATGATAGACCTTGTTAGCTACTCTTGGTTTCAAATCTTTTCATTTTCCTTTCACAAAATCCTCTGCAGCTGACATGCACTTCAAAGGTTGGGTGATGTATTGATTGATGATTTCCCTATCCACTTTATCTAGTTGTTCAATTTCTTGTTTGGTTTTCTCCCTGATCTAAACCACCTCTACTACCCTAGTATCACTAAGTCATGTCATGTTCAATTCTTCATTAAGTAGCATGTGAAACATTTCCAGGATCTCATTGAAAGTGTACCACATTGTTGTACATGCTTTCTTGGCACTACCTATAGTTTCATGTACTTCTGGGTAAGCACTCTTCCATCTGTCCATCAATATCTAAGTTTTTCTTTTTTCTCTTCTTTTGAATATGAACAAAGTTGCAGGGGCTTATTTGTACAAGTTTTTCCAATGCATTATCCTTTCAAAGACATGCTTTGTATCATAATACTGGCCCTTAATTTCTCTTAATTGATCAGCTAGTTTCATGATTTCTTTGTTATGACCCTGGATGTCATTCAATTCCATAAATAAATTTGGTTTTTCTTCCCTCGACTATTCATTCTCCTCCACAACCTCATCTTTGAAAACATCAAGGAACTTGTTCTCTTCCCTGCTTCCTTCTATTTCATTCTAGTTGAAGCCTCTTTATTTATTCTTCTAGTTGAGATATCTTGTGACCTTTTTGTTCAAGGATGTTATCCTTTTATTTCTTTTCCACCCTCAATCCTGGCAATGAACGTATTCTTGCTTGATATTTTCTATTTCATATTTATGGTGCTTATATTTATTATCTACCATAATCTGGAATTCTTATTCCATTTGGTGTTTCTATCGCTGCAATTTTTGTTCCAGTTTCATCACTTCACCTTTATATTCCTCCAATTTTCAATTGAGTTCATTTATCGTGATAGTATTATCTATGGTAAATGCGTGCAATGTTGTTATCGTTTCCGCTACTTCCTTTTGAGGGTTTTCCTTGGTTATGTCCCATTTGATATTCCTGTTGGGTTTTACCTTTTCAGATGATTCTCTTGTCCTTTCTCTTTCATATGGTCTCTTTTTTATTCTCTTCTTTGAGTTACTGTAATAGAATCTCCCTACAACTATCACTTCATCATCAAATTATAGCAACTTCAAGGACGAATGTGAGAAGTGAGACGATGTTGCATTTAGAGGGGTCCCTAGGTTTATAGGATAAGTGAGTATTGATACTGCCCTAGTAGATCCTAAAGTGGAGCTACCACTTCTCTCTTCTTCTTCTTTCTTTCTTTTCTCTTATTCTACCTTGCAAGCTTCTTCTTCAATGTTCTTTTGTTCCTCAATAGCTTTGTCGACTACTTCTTCTTTTACTCTTTTTCATTCTTCCTCAACTTTGTGGGATTCGTTGTATGCACGCTTATTTTTATTTATGTGTCTTTGTGGGATGCTTCATCCTTATATTAGCTTTGTGAGATTCTTTGGCTTTAACTGATTTGCAGACTTCTTCAGCTTTAACATATTTTTGGGTTTCTTCAACTTTAGCAGCTTTTTGGGCCACTTCTTCAAGTAACTTTTCCCATTCTTTCTTTTTATTCATTCTCTCCTCTACATCAAATAATTTCTACAATGCGTCCTCATATCTCTCTTATTGATCCTTTTTCTCTACCTCTATCTTTTCCTAGGTGCCAACCATTAGCTTCTGTAGTTGTTCTTGAAACATGATTTTTATTGTTTCTTGTTCGACCAGAAAAGGGTATATATAGTGTATCCCCTATATATGAAATAATACTTCTTCATAGGATTTAACCCCTTGAAAATTAGCCTCCTCTTCTTTGTCTTCATGTTGAAAAGGAGGAATCATCTTCATAGTTTTATAATGATTAGATACTACTTTCTTGGGGTCATGGCCTTTTGTCATCCCTATGCACAAAATCAACTCATTAAGAGTTGTTACTTCTTTCTTTTCATGAGGAACATTTTTCAAGGTGTACTTCCCTAGTTTTATAGGGAAACTGGGCCAACTTCTTTTATTCCCTATTTGCAGAGTTGTGATTATGCCTCCCTCGGTTGTTTGATATGATACCTTACAGGCTAGTATTTTATCTAGAACACATATAGGAAGCAAATGTGGAGGGTAATTACAACTAAATACATGAATAGAGGAATAGTTTTTCTCCAGATACCCGTCTTTAATTTTTTGTAGGGTTTCTATAGATTCTCTTGACAACTTATGAAGGGTTTGAACAACAAATAAGTGATATGGTGGTGCCATGAAACAATCACAAATATGGTAAAAAAGATCATGGTACTTTCTTACCCACAACTCAGATAAATATGCATGAATGGGGAGTAAATCAGGGGTTCATTTCCAGCTCATTTTGGGAATAGGAATATAGGCACAAAGAACATCAATAACAAAGGCAGACATAATATTAGTGTTCTCATGTGTGAATTTCTTGCATATTGAGGTCGATATTGGCTGATAGAATTGATGCCCAATTGAAAATTAATCCCTTTTCCGCCATCGAATGTGCCATGGTCATCCATTTGATATTGAAATGTACACAATTCTCCTCACCATATAGTCTACAGATCATGGCCATTAGAAACCGATATGATTCCTTGAATTATTGTGGTTACAAAGGGCTTATCTTCATCCCACCAATCCTGGAGGACTTCCAACAGATTCAGTTTTTCCTTAGAAAATGCTTCCATGAATTCCTTATTGAGGAAGACTAGGGGCTTTAACATTTGATAAATTCGATTAAAGTTATCGGGGGTCAAAGGGGCTATTAGAGTCCCTTTTCTATTGTTCATTGCTTAAGTATGTGCATTCAAATTCTCATATTCCCATCTAGATGCTTCATTATACAGTAAAATTTTAGGTCAAGCATCAATGAAATGGATACCACTCTTTTGTATATTCTGATAAACCATTATGTATGGGTCATCTTCTAGAAAGTCCTCGCTACTGAACATTTGGTATATGTCCTCCCATACGTGGACTCCTTGAAGTCCAATGTTGTGATTGGTGTCTAATACTGTGATTGCACCAATTCCCTCTATTTAAGTCAAAATAGTAGGTGGTGATGTTCTTCCTCTACACCCTAAATCCTTTGACACATGTTTGTTCCAAAGACTTGCAAGATTCACAATGTCATAAGTTTTCGAAAGTTTATGAAATATATAATTATCTTAGTTTACATCTCTCTCTCTCTCTCTATATATATATATATATATTTTATTTTATTTTTATTTTTTTTCTGAAAATCTTAAATATAACTCAAACGATATGCTACATTAATCCAGAAAAATTCCATATACCTTGAGCGTTAATGGTATATCATGTGAATGATCAAATCCTTGTTTGGCTCTTAGTATTTTTTCCATAAAAAATCATTCATGCATTAACTCTTCAATTTCACCATAGGTGGGAAAATTGTGAACGAAGGGATTTTTCAAGGCATATATTTGTGGGAAGAGATCATTTGTGGTTTGCGGCATGCGAGCGAAAGAAGGGAATCACCAAGATTAATATAGTGTGAATCACCTACAGGGTTCTCTCCACATGTTTTATGGGCCATGGGATGTGGGTGTACAACTGAAAAGGGTAAATGTCTTAAGGTTGGAAGATGTCCAAGGAGATCTCTCTGCAATATTTGCGGGATATGGTGTGCGGGAAATACAAGAAATCATATAAAGCATGTTGGTGTGGATTTCCCACGGGAAATATGTCGCAAGTCACATGCCTCACGGGTTGTGGAAAAAAGTGTTAATAGGTATATAGGTACTCTTCCCATGAAATACCAACGGAAATTTTCCCACGAGGATGTGCTTTGTGGGTTGTAGGTGAATGATGGAAATGTCAACAAATGACTCAACAAGGAATTCCCGCAGGTGAATGATGGAAATGTCAACAAATGATTCAACAAGGAATTCCCGCAAGGTTTCCCTCAAAATATTGTGCTTCACTGATTTCAGGTAAGTGTATACGTGGATCCAAAGTGCGAACACCATGCACATAGGATTTCCTGCAATGCTTCAATGGTCAGGGTTTCGTTTTGGATTGGCACGTTCATGGCAGCCACCCCTTGAGAAATTTCTTTCAACTATTAAAACTAGTGTGAAGAATAATGTCCCACAATACTTGCAGGATTCAACATCAACAAAGAAGAGGGCACACCTTTTTACTTGTTATGTTGAAAAACCTCGATTTACACAAAACATGCAGAACATTTTAGAATCATTAAAGGTCCATAGTATCTCAAAATGGTTCATTGGTGAAAACAATGGGAGGGAAAGATTCCATGGTGCTTGGTAGTTTAATCCTCGGAAAACATATTGTATATTATATAACATTAAGTATAAATTTTATATGGGGACCCATTCAATTTTCCTAAGAGGGGGGAATTTAATGGGAATTGGTGTGGGTACAAAAATTGGCAATTCACTATGAAGAAATAGTTATCTTTGCCCTTGTAAATTCAAAGGTCGTATCTAGATATGGAGATTAAAGTCTTTCATAATTATCATATTCCATCTATATCATGAGTTCCGCATCACCAAGTTTACTTTCTGAAAGGTAATAGAAAGTAGTAAGAAATTTTCAGATTTCCTTCTAATCATTCTCTATGAGCTAGAGTATGAGGTTAATTAATTAATTTTAACCTACACACAACCATCAACATAGTATGACACCACATAGTTTCTTTCAACAATTTGACAATAGGATAAAGTTTGTTCATCGTCTCTATTTTCCCAACATTGATTTCCTGCTAGCGAGCGTCCATAGTACCAACAAAGTTGCTTCGATACCATAGAAGCATGGCCCTATTGCTAGAGAGCATCCATAGCATCGATGGGTTTACCTATAGTTCCCACACAATTTTTCAGTGCTTTCAACTACCTACAAATTTCACATTGAGATCACCCTTATAGATTTGTCATATAAACATTGCTTATGAAAATTGGGTGTCAAGGAAGCTGGGTGGTATGAGAGTCACTTAGATAAGCTAGCCATGTCAAAACTTATGATTCTTGTGGGTGTTCCTCCTAAAGATATGGTTGGGTTATAGTTTTAATGTTAGGTGAACGAAGCTCATATATAATACCTAAAAGGGAGGCTATAGATTCATACCCTACTTGCATGTAAGAATTTTATTTTATTGTGAGAGTAACACCATGGCATAAAGAATATCACATTTTTACATTTTCCCTGTATTGTATTTGGACACTACATAACCTAAGAATCTTAACAAGGTTAGAATGATTTGTTCATTCCCAATTTTCATTGTTTGACCCTAACATCCCTTTTCCACCTTGAAATATATGTGATGTGTTCTTTGGTTTATGTTTTTGTTGAAAATGTGTTAGGGACCTAACCTCCCTAACCCCTCCTATAGGTAGAATAATGTATTTTACATGTAATAAATGTTGATATTAATAAGGCCTAGTAATAAGGAAGAATAAGTCAAATGTAAGAAGACATAATAGAACCTTCCGCTTCTGGAAATATCTTCCTCTATATTGTTCTTTTGGTAGATAGAATTATTATAAATAGGATTCGAGGGCATGAGAAGTATTTGTCTTGAGAATTATTGTAATGGAGATCTGCTCTACTGGAGGTTTCCCCCTCGAAGAGGAAAGTGAACATTGTTTCCTATCAATAAAGGTATTAATTTGGTGTTGTGGTTCCATATAGTTTGTTGTTTCGATGTTATTCGTTGCAGTATTTACGTTTCATGTTGCTATTTCGTTGTTATTATCTATGGTATTTCTCTTTTCTTATATTATAATAGATATGGTAAATAACAAGTGGTATCAAAGAAATTTCCTTGGCAGTGGTTTGACCCTATTACCATGGATTTCCAAAAATTAACCATGTAATTACAGTAAGATGGCCAACAACATCAGTTCCAAGGCATCACAATAGGGTCACGAGAGATCATCAATTCCCGCTGAATGGAAAAGCTCCTCAGAAAAGGTCACTCTAGCATTATTTCCCAACTTCACTCCATTCAGGAAATTGAGACACCCTATGTACATCCTAACCTCCAATCTACCCTCTCCCAATACCAAGTTGTGTTTCAAAACCCCCATGGAATCCCCCCTTAATGAGGTGTCCATGATCATTCCATTCATCTAGTTTCGGGAAATCTTCCTCCAAATGTTCACCCTTATCATCATCCCTTCGCACAGAAGAATGAAATGGAGAATATTTTTCAAGAATTGTTAGATATCGGTGTCATTTGTCCCAATACCAGTCCCTATTCTTCTCTAGTAGTCATGGTACTTGTTGGCCCTTGGTTATGGAAGAAAGCGAAGATCAAAGAAGAAAAGGGAGAATGCGAACTTCGCAGAAGACACAGTGACTGTTACTGGTTCGAAGTGAGAAAAAGAGAAGAAAAGATGGAGTGAAGTAAATCGTTGAATGAGGAGATCAGGGATGACAGATAAGAAAGAAAGAAGGATCATGGACAACTCAGCAAGTGGAAAAATCCACGGTTGGATGCTTTGGAGCACTGCGCGAGAAGGAAGGAAAGATAGGCTATTGAAGCCCTGAAAATACGGGTCAAGTTGACCTAGGGTTTTAAACACCTAGGGTTTTGGTATCTAGGGTTTTCGACACCTAGGTTTGGCCTAAGGATGTTGGTGAACTATTGTAATGTATAAATAGAGGTCTAAAGGACCTGGGTTGGGTTGTTGTTATGATTATTGTTGTTGTCTATGTCGTTGTGTGATCAAGCGAGTAGTAGTGCATGAGAAAGAAGTGTTGAGTACGATAGCCTTCTGGTATTGTAAGATCTTCAGTTGGGTGCAAAGATATACCTTGTAGTTGGGTGCACAGGGAGGGGAGAGAAAGAGAGGAGAAGAAAGAATATCTGCTAGCTAAGAGCGCAAAAAAGAACTGTATGCTTTACCTTAATATATTATAGCACAGTTATGTGGATGTAGCTCTAGAGAGAGGGTGAACCATGTATATTTTGAGTTGTGTGTGATTGGTATTTTATCTTTGTCATTGATCTATTGTGATTGCATTACTGTTTTAGATATGATAAGTAGAAATGCAGAATAGATCTAAGTTGAAAAGTGATATATGAACATTGTGTTGTTCTTGTGTTAGATCCACTTGATATTCCCTTTGGTTGTAGACATCTCTGTCCTTCAACCCCCTCATAACTACTTCGGGTGATACTACATCTGCTTCACAGGTGTTGTTGAAAGGGCCAATAGTTAGGGCTTGTTGGTGCGCTCTTGGAGGTGAACCCTGGGTCTGCCCCTGTGCCAACAAATGGTTCAGTTGTCGGGGCAGGAATCTTCTTGAGAGAATGTCAAGTTTGTTTCCATCGAAGACAGAGACTCAAAAGTGGATAGAGGATCAATAAAAGGACTTCGTTGAAGCCCAGATCAAGAACCCCAATCTTAGTTCAGAGGATTGGTTGGAGAAATATATCTTTACTGATATACACAAAATTTTCTTTAGGGGAATCCATCATGATATGTATGAGTGGCTAGCTATATTAGAAGATACCCAGTTCAAGATCCGATATAGACCTCCTGGGGTTTGGACGTCAGAGTTGATCAAGAAGGTCAAAAGATTTGATAACGTCGTATCATGAGTAGTAGATTATTGGTTTGATAGCACCATTGGAGGGTACATCACAGAGTTTGTTGTTGACAGAGTAGAATCATACAACCAAGCTGAGAGATACTTCTTCAAGGGATCCAGAGGAAATTTTTTACAATTCATGAAGTTGAGACTCAAGATGCTATTGCATGAGAAGAACATCTTGAAGATATGGTAGATTGATCGGATCTAGAAAGGCTAATGTTCAAAAATTCAAACAGCAACAATGACACAGAAGATGGACATACGCGCAGTGGGAGAGTGTTCTGAGAAGTTAACCTTGCAAACCTATTTAAGAAGAACTACAAGGAGGAGGGTTTCTACAGTGGAGAAGAGGCAAAACTGACAGATGAAGAACATTCAGAACCCGCTAGGGCAGAGGAAGGAAAAGTTGAAGAGATTCACTAGGGAGAACCTGAAACCTCAAAAAATGTGTAGACCATCGAATTAAGTATTGTTATCCCTCTTGTTGATTCAGTAGTATTAAGCAACCAGAGTAATCCCAGTCACCAGAGTGTCCAAAGCACTGTCAATAGTAGTCCACCACATATTCATTCAGGAACCCTAGGAAGATCTATGGCATATGAGATGAGGCTTCCTATCTTTAGGGGAGATGGATCTGAAGATCCTAATCAACACTGGTTCCTATGTGAAGCCGTATGGAATATTAAAAATGTCACTGACGAAGCTATCAAAAGAACCCAGTTTAGTACCACTCTAAGGGATCGCGTGCTGAGTTGGTACATGAATCTTGTCCAAGGACTTGCGCAGCTTAAGCCACTGAATCAGATCAAGAACGCGTTGATTGCAGAGTTGAAGAAACCTAAGTCAGAGTCACAATGTGTTACAGAGCTAAAATAGATCAAGCAGAAGGTGGTTGAACCTGTTTGGGAATTTGATCAGAGATTCAAGACCTTAACAAGCCGATTGACCTTTCAAATCCCTGACGAGAAGAATAAGGAATGGTTCATTGCTTCCCTTCTACCACACATTAGAGTTCCCCTGATGCAGCATAAGATTTATTTGCAGGCGGAGGCATTGGAGATCGCCATGAAGTTAGAATCAATCCCTATGGGAGAATTCAGCTCAGGTATGAGTCAGATCTTGAGTCAACTGACTAGTTTGTCTCTGCAGGTTGAAGATATGAATAAAGACAAGGGAAAATATAAAAGATAAGACATCTGGTGTGTCAGATGCAGATCATAAGGCCATGAAAATGAACATTGTCCCCTATTCAATGAATACCTAGCTTTTGGAGCTCCGAGCCCTTTGAAGCAAATCACCTTACCTTGGTGCGAGGTATGCAGAAACAGACATCACCCTGGTGAGTGATACTACATGCAAAAGTATGTTCAGACACCTACAAATTTTTACTATACATTTTGTACGTCCGTAGGACATGATGATAGGTATTGTAGGGCTTACGATCTCATGCATGAAAGGTCGAGAGACATATATAAGATTCAAGGCGAAGTATAACAAGAACGAAACACTACGCAGTATAACTCTCCTGGGAGAGGAAAATTGAATCCTCGTGGTCGATTCAGAGGAAGAGGACAAGCAAGAGGAATTGTTCAAGGCCAAGGATAGATCATCTGTTATAAATATGCACAACCAGGACACCTTCCAAGGGATTTCCAGGACCCTTGTACCATTTTCAGCTACTGCAACTTGTTTGACCATGTTATAGAAGATTGTCCTATGCTGCTGGCTAAGCTTCAAGAAAGAAGAGGACCTCAACAGAACCCGCAAGTGCAACTGATATATGCTGAGCCTCATGGAGAATACCCTAGAGTTTTTGTTATAACTAGAGGAGGCATTGTTATAGGAGATGACATAATGAACCAAGGGAAGACTACAGAAGATTTAGGAATTAGGAAAGTTGTAGAGAAAACCCAAACCTTTGATGTAAAGAAAGAAAGACAAATATTTGAGGAAGCCAGAAAATAATTCAGAGGAGACCAAGGTTCTTCATCAAATACTAGACTAGAAGTGAGGGAATATGGAATGACTCTAGCATTTGATAAGTCTGCTTCGCCAAAAGAAGGAAAAGAGGTAAGCAAGCTCATGGAATTTTTATATACTTGCATTAAGTTGATTTAGGATGAAAGCGTTGTACAAGAGTTATAAAATTTAATTAGATAATATGAGCTAGGAAAGATAGACCCCTTACTAAATAGGGAAGTACACCAAATTGGTAAGAAGAGAAGGAAAAATAAGGAATTACATTTGAATTCTCAAATAAGAGAGTATGAGATAGATTATGTAGTCCTCGACTTAGGGTCAGAGGTCAATGTCATGACGAAGCAAACATGGGAACTGATGGGAAAACTAAAGTTGATTTATTCCCCTATCGGGATTAGGATGGCTAATCAGCAAGTTGTAAACCCTTTTGGAAGATTAGAACATGTCCCTGTGGACATCGACAGAGTAAGAACATTTTTAGATTTTGAGGTAATTGAAATAGTTGATGATAGTTGTCCTTACCCCGCGCTGTTAGGAATCGATTGGGATTTCAATAATTCCACTGTGGTTGATTTAAAGAAAAGACATATAAATTTTGAAAGAGATGGCCTTAGGGTCATTGCACCCTTAGATCCAGATGAGGGTCAGCGGTACACAAAACCTATCAGAGAAGAAGACCACACATATGCACTAGAAAATATATACAAGATAACAACCAGACAACATGATTATATCAATCCTACAACCGATGGGAACTTAAGTTGGTGAAGTGATAACTCATGTTCATCGGACTCAGAAGAAGCACTGGAAAATTGGTAGAATAAAATGTATGAAGTATCTACAAGAAGATGTGCTCGATTAACCAGAGAAGTTCACTAGATCGGCACAACAGTAAGTAACTTACCCACCTTTGATGGTCTAAATCCTCTAGAAACCTTCTTGTTAGACTTTGAAGAGAGTGTACCAACGCAAAAAATACTGTTGGTGATGGATGAGGCCCTGAGAGAAACCACAACAAGATGGTGGGGGGCACACAAAAGTAACATTACAAATTGGGTACAGTGTCATACCTTGATGAAATTGCGGTTCTCAGCACAAGTGAAAGGCTGCGAAGTTTGGTACACAGGTTGAAGCTACCCAAAGGACCATGTATGAAGCTGTGAAGAGGCTTGGAGAGACATTATGCAAGAACAGTGGGTGAAGAAATTCATTAATACACTGGATACCACCCCTATCAACTGGTACCTTCAAGCAGAGCTACGCCTCATCACAATGGATTGGGAAGGTATGACTCAGAATTTTGTAATTACCTTCTTATTTGAAAGCCAATTTCCTTTAGTAGATCAAGCATTACAGATTGTGAGATAGAAAGTATTTGAAGAGACATCTAGCCTTCCTTTGGAACAAGAAGAGGACGAATGGACTGCACCTCTCCAGAAACTACAAGGCTATTACAACATCAATGCTGATGAAGACGATGATCCGAGGAAGGTGAACATCGCAGAAATAGAAGGCCAGAGAGATGTAGAAGGACCAAGAGTTGAGTTACTATTTATTGGACAACTGATCAAGATTAAGAAGGTCAATATTGGAACAGAGTAGACACCAAAGTTTGCAAAGGTCAATAGAACCACTTGCAAGAAACTGACAATGTAGACCCCTTTCAAATTAGTATATGGCCTCGAAGCTATTGTCCCAATGGAATACTTGGTGCCAAGCTTAAGAATTGTTTCCTTTACAGATATGGAAGACACTGGAATTTTTCAAGAGAGGCTTGCACAACTGATTGAACTAGAGGAAGATAGATTTATTGCAGGATTCCATCAGCACGTTCAGAAGGAAAGAGAGAAGGCCTATCATGACAGGCACATCAAGAAGAAGGCATTCAAACAAGGTGATCTAGTACTGGTATATGACAACAAGTTCATAAAACATCCTGGAAAGTTCAGAATGCATTGTCTAGGTCCATACGAGATCGCTTATGTTACAGAGGGAGGAGTTGCGCAATTGAAAATGTTGAATGGAGAATTGAAGGAAGGTTTGGTGAATGGGAGCCAGTTGAAGTTGTACTATGAAAACCAGCTGCCTCACAACTCTCAGTAAAAGAATGAAGAAAAGGGTCTACGTACCACGTGCAGTTGAAACTGGGTACCAGACACAGAAAATATAGGCTGCACAAGGGAAAAAGAGGAGGCATCAAGCAGAAAGTAGAGGCTGCATTGTGCAGTCTGGATTCAAAGTAAAACAAGAAGCTCATATCTGAAGTGCCTCAGGATGAGTCACATGTGAGTGTTGGGGGCCTATTGGCCCTTGGTTATGGACGCAAGTGAATATCAAGGAAGAAAAGGGAGAATGCGAACTCCGCAGAAGACACAGTGACTGTTACTGGATCGAAGTGAGAAAAAGAGAAGAAACGACGAAGCAAAGTAAATCGTTGAACGAGGAGATTGGGGATGATAGATAAGAAAGAAAGAAGGATCGTGGAAAACTCAACAAGCAGAAAAATCCATTGTCGGTTGCTTTGGAGCACCGCATGAGAAGGAAGAAAAGACAAGCCAACGAATCCCTGAAAATATGGGTCAAGTTGACCTAGGGTTTTAGACACCTAGGGTTTTGGTATCTAGGGTTTTGGAAACCTAGGTTCAGCCTAAGGATGTCGGTGAACTGTTGTAATGTATAAATAGAGGTCTAAAGGACCTCGGTTGGGTTGGTGTTATGATTATTGTTGTTGTCTTTGTCGGTGTGTGATCAAGTGAGTAGTAGTGCGTGAGAAAGAAGTGATGAGTACGAGAGCCTTTTAGTATTGTAAGATCTTCAGTTGGGTGAAAATATCTACCTTGCAGTTGGGTGTGTAGGGAAATTGAGGAGAAGAAAGAAGATATTCTAGCTAAGAGCGCAGATAAGAACTGTATGCTTTACCTTAATATATTATAGCACAGTTTTGTGGACGTATCCCTAGAGAGAGGGTGAACCACGTATATTTTGTGTTGTGTGTGATTGGTATTTTATCTCTGTCATTGATATACTGTGATTGCATTACTGTTTTATATCTGATAAGTACAAGTGCATAATAGATCTAAGTTGATAAGTGATATATGAGCGTTGTGCTATTCTTGTGTTAGATCCACTTGATATTCCCTTTGGTTGTAGACATCTCTGTCTTGTAGCCCCCTCATAACTGCTTTGGGTGAGACTGCATCTGCTTTGCAGGTGTTTCCGAAAGGGCCAGTAGTTAGGGCTTGTTGGTGCGCTCTTAGAGGTGAACCCTGAGTATGCCCCTGTGCTCAAGAAAGAATGTACTTGGTGCATGTGTCCTTATTTTCAAGCTCTCGACAAACTTACCATCAAAGATAAATTTCCCATTCTTGTCATTGATGACCTTTTGGATGAATTAAGTGGTGCTCAGTGTTTTACCAAACTTGATCTCGACTCTGGTTACTACTAGATTCATATAAAAGAAGAATACATTCCCAAGACTGCATTCAGAACTCATGAGGGTCAATATGAGTTATTGGTTATAACATACGGCCTTTGTAATTCTCCCTATACTTTTCAAAGTCTCATGAATCATGTCTTTTGTCCTTTCCTCTGTCATGTTTTCTTGGTTTTCTTCGATGATACTCTCATCTATAGAAAAACTTGGCAATCCCACCTTGTCCATGTGGATCAATTTCTCCAGCTATTGTCCCACCACAAACTTTATCTTAAGTAGTCTAAATGTGATTTTAGAGATTTTTAAGTCGATTACCTGGGACATATTTTTGGAAAGGATGGTGTCATGGTGGATCCAAATAAAATTGAAGCTATGTAAAATTGGTTACGCCCAAGAAATATTAAAATTCTATGTGGCTTCTTTGGTTTGATGTGATATATCTCAAGTTTGTTAAGAATTATGGAAAAATTTCATCTCCCCTCACAATGCTAATTAAAAATAATTCTTTCAGTTGGATTCTAGTAGCTGACCATTCCTTCCAAGATTTGAAAGCCACTATGTGCACTACTCTAGTTCTGGCTCTTCTTGATTTCAACAAGACCTTTGTATTGGAGTGTGATGCCTCAGGGAAAGGCATTGGGGATGTACTCATGCAAGATGGTAGACCTTTGGCCTTCACCAATAAACAATTATCCAAGCATCAATTGGGACAATCCACCTATGAAAAGGAAATTCTATATATTCTGTAAGTTTTTGAACTCTTGCATCCTTATCTCTTGGGGCAACGCTTCCAACTAAAAACTAATCATCAAAGCCTCAAGTATTTTCTGGAAAAAATAATTTCTTCACCGGAGCAACAAAAATGGGTAGCAAATCTATTTGTATATGATTATGAGATCATCGACAAAAAATTAAAATAGAATGTGGTGGATGATTCCCTTTCTAGGAAATATGAAGAAGACGAGTCCCTTTTTTCCCTCTCTTTCATTGTCTCATATTGTCTTCGGGAGGTTCCTCGAGAATGGTTGCAAGACCCAAATCTTTCAATACTAATCCAAACACTGCAACAATATCCACAATCTTCTCCCAGATACTTGTGGCACTATGATGAGATTCATTATAAAGTTTGTATGTATTTGATCAAACAATCGAACCTTAAATCCATTGTACTCTTAGAGTTTTATGCTTCACATACAACTGGGTATTCTGGTTTTACCAAAACCTATGAACGGGTCAAATGTTATTTTTTCTGGGAAGGAATGAAACATGGAATTTGCACCTTTGTGGATAAATGTGATACATGTCAACACAATAGGGGAGATACTATCAAAAGCTCCAGGAGAACTCCAACCACTTCCAATCCCACCTACTATTTGGACAAATATTTCTATGGACTTCATTGTTGGCTTACCTAAATCCATAAACAAGTCAGTCATCATGGTAGTATTGGATCTTCTTTCAAAATATGCTCATTTATGTGCTCTTCAACACCTGTTCACAACATCCATTTATGGATAATATCTTCAAACTCCATGTCATGCCTCATTCTATTGTTTCTGACCATGATCCAACTTTCACCAACACTTTTTGGAAAGAATTGTTCTGAATCAAGGGAACCCAATTGCATCTCATCACAACATATCATCCCCGGACCGATGGACAAACTGAAGCAGTCAATGAGTGTTTGGACACATATTTTAGGTGTTTCGCATCTGACAGAAAAAATCAATGGGTTTAGTGGTTACCCCTCACTGAATGGTAGTACAACACTTATTACCATTCCATCACTTGCATGACTCCCTTTGCAACAGTCTATGAAAAATATCCACCTTCAATTATATCCTACATTATCGGTGTCTCCAAGGTTTAGTAGGTGGATACAAATATTATAATCTGCATGGATGTCCTCCATACTCTCAAAGAAAATTTGGTCATGGCTCAGAATCACATGAAACAACAAGCATATCAGGGTCATTTTGAATGTGAATTTACTGAAGGGGATGAGGTGTTTCTTCATACACAACCTTATAAGTAGACTTCACTCAAATCCCATCATTATCAAAAACTTGCTCCCAAGTTATATGCCCCTTACCATATTCTCAAGAGAGTGGGCCTAGTGGCCTACCAATTAGAGTTGCCCAATCACTCTAAGCTCCACCCTGATTTTCACGTTTCTTGCTTAAATAAAGTTCTTGACACTAGGTTCCATACTCATAATAGTCTACCTAAGTGGGATGAAGAAGGTTCCATTTGGTTGTATCCACAGGCAGTCTTAGACCAGCGTGAGTGTCGTCTCCGCCAACACACTATCAAGGAATTTTTAGTTCAATGGAAGGACACATAACCAGAAGATGCCACCTGGGAGTCGGCTACCATTCTGCAACAATTTCCTCATCTCAAGCCTTGAGGAAAAGGTTTTTTTTAAGTGAGAGGGAATGTTAGGGACCTAACCTCCCTAACCCCTCATGTAGGTAGAATAATATATTTTCCTTGCAATAAAGGTCGATATTAATAAGGCCTATTAATAGAGAAGAATAAGTCAAATGTAAGAATACCTAATAGAAGCTTTCATTTCTAGAAATATCTTCCTCTAGATTGTTCTTTTGGTAGAAAGAATTACTATAAATAGAATTTGAGGTAATGATAAGTCTTTGTCTTCAGAATATTGTAATAGATCTCTTCTCTGCTGGAGGTTTCCCCCTCAAAGAGGCAAGTGGAATTTTTTTCCTATCAATAAAGGTATTAATTTGGTGTTGTAGTTCCATATAATTTGTTGTTCCACTATTATTATTTGCAGTATTTCCATTTCTTGTTGCTATTCCACTGTTATTCTCTACAATATTTCTCTTTTCTACTATTATAATAGATCTGGTACTTAAAAAAATGGCCCTGCAGAAGATATATTCTAGTTTCTTACAGTATAAATCATGTTACCTATATCATGTGTATTTGAAACTGAGGTCTAAAAAGAAGGTGAGACAAGTGAATGGATCCAAAATTTATTCAAAAGAAAAAAATAAACTAAAACATGTAACTATACAAATTAGGATTAAAAGGGAAATGAAAACTTCAAAAGAAACAATCATATAGGAAAAACCTACTATGTACAGGTCTACATCACCCTAGGTGATTAGGAAAAGTATTTATTAAGGATTTGGCCATTAATAGGGAGTTCCTCAACCCCCCCATCCAAAGTTTTAAGTGTGAATGTTCTAGGACCAATTGTTTCATGGATTAGGTATGGGCCAATCCATAATTGTTGAAATTTAGAATGTTTCTCTTTGGCTTCATTGGATTTATCCCACTTGAGGACTAGATATTCCATCTAGAAGTCTTTAAAGTTGACATAATTCTTATCAAACCAACATTTTACCATCCCTTGGTGTTGAGTTAGATTTTTCTTAACTTCTTCCCTCTTTTCTTATAACTTGAGGAGAGTATTCAATCTTTGCTTCATGATTGGAAAATTTTCTTCCTGGGAAGATTGAGATAGCTGTAGGGAGGGTAGAAAAATGTGAGTAGGAAGAATAGATTCTTGACCATACACCAAGAAGAAAGGATAGTTTCCTAAATATGTTTTTGGTGTTACCCTATCATCCCATAGTTTGTTAGATAACACTAAATGAAAAAAGAATTGGTGGTCAATAACAATCTTTTTAAGAATTCTTATTAGGTTCTTGTTCATAGACTCTACTAGAACATTCCCATGGGGATAATAATTTGTTGCATACTTTATTTTGATATTTTTTATAACACATATTTAGTTAGTTCCAATGAAGAAAAATATTTTTCCTTATCAAATACTAGAGATTGAGGAACACCAAACCTAGTTATTATATGTGAATTAAGGAAAGAGATCACCTTATTTTCATTCACCACCTTAAGTGGTATGGTTTCAGTCCAACGTGTGAAATAGTCAGTTGCTATCAGAATGTATTTGTGTAGCTGAAGATGATTTTGGGTTTATTTCCCCAATTATATCCAGACCCCACTATTGAAATGGGTAATCCGCCAAAATGGTTTGTAGTGGAAATGCAAGTTTCTTATCTCTTCCAGTTGAGTTTTTTCATACCTCGCAACTTCTTGCATATGCATGTGCATCCTTGAACATTGTGGGCCAATAATACCCTACCCTGAGGATCTTGTGTGTTGTATTGTCTCCCCCAAAGTTTCCTTCAACAGGACCATCATGAATTTTTTATAACACTTTGTTGGCATCCAATTTTTCCAGACACCTTGGCAATACATCATCATAGTTCTTTCTTAAGAGGATTCCATTGGCAAGTTGATACTAAGCAATTTTGAGCCTAAGGGATTTTCTCTTTCTTGGTTCCAAATATTGTGGATCATAGCCATGGGTTAAATAACACTCCACCTTGTAGTGACAATAATATGAGGTAACAGGAATGAAACAGACTTCTTCTTCAGTTAGATTTTCTTTCCTATAAAGTTTCTCTTCATCATTGATACCTCCTTCGGACTCTGCTACAAGATTACATGGTCCCTTCCATTTTAGAATCTTTGTAGGTTTGATTTCTAATTCATAATCTTAAAAAGATATCATCCAATTATCCCTCTTTTCCCCAAGGTCCTTCTATATGAGAAAGTTCTTGACTGTAGGGCAAGGTACTACCACCTTGGAC